>BHFT01042790.1:0-17821 GCA_004320025.1 Laticauda laticaudata
ACAAACATTTTGTCCATTTTAATGCTTTATATACGAGATGCATCTGCTTACATCCTTTCTATTTCTGTGCTACTAACGTTGTGTGGACGTTCCATGCACCTTTCGTTTCCTCCCTCTTTCCATTTTCAGCTGGAGCGGATGTGAGTTGAGGGGATGTCCAGAGGATGCCGAGTGGGTACATCAGATGTTTAACGGATGATTACGGACATAGAACATTTGTTGCCCGTATATGTCGCGGATGTACATCGTACACAGCGGAAAGTTCATCCGTTCAAAAAGTATCGTGCAGCTCAAAACGTCTTGCGCAGATGAAATCTCTGTGGAAGGATGCTCGACGGATAGAGCGTATGAAACACATATGCAATGAGTACACAACGGATTCATTGCATTTTCCAACGGATGGCAAGCTTTTTTGTCCATTTTACATCCTCTTGCATCCGTTGGTTCAGTGGGACATGGGCTTAACCCTTTTGAAAGAGGATGCAAGTTTGGTACATGAGATAGCTAATGAGGTCTTTCCAAATGTTGCTGATTGCAAGGGCAATAAGCTTTGCTTCTTTTAAAAATAATGCAGTGTTGTTCTTCTTTCAGAAGTTTACTGCCTACTGAGAACTAAGAATAGGAGCATCACCTGTCATGTTTATACAATGGGTATAATTTTCTAAATAATACTAACAGAGAAAATGTTCTTAAATAATGAAGCAAAGCAAGGCACCAGAATTGGAGCTGTGGAGGGTCTTATACACTTTCATTGTATATGTAGTTGGCTTTGTGCTACCTTCCATATTTTTAACATTGTGGGATCAATATTTAATTCTCGGAGTAAACTTCTAATTTTTTTTTACAAATTGTAGTTTGAAACTTTAAATATTCAGGCTTGTATTTACAAAAAGTAAGCATAATATTTAAAGCCATCAAACCATATACTACCCACCACACAGTTCTAACAGTTACAATCTGACACACTCCAGGTAGTTTAATAAGGTAACATTGTTGGGTAGTACCTGCTTTGTTGGGTGATGGTAACCTGAATTTGATCTGGATTACTTTAAATACTGGTTTAGAGCCAATTGTGTACAATTGGTGATCAAAATCAAATGATGTGATGATTCCTTCAAAGCCTACTTTGCACCATACACTAACTACAAGTAATCCTTGACTTACAACCATAATAGACTTTGTAAGTCATGATGGTCGTAAGGTGGGTCAGCCATGTGATCAATATGATTTTATGATCTTTTTATGCTGCAGATATTAAGTGAATCCATTGTCATTGGTTTTTCATTAAATTCATAGTGGCATACAATCCAAAGAGAAATCTGAGAGGTATCAATCATCTTTGCTCAAAACTCAAAACACTCAACTGCTTGAACTTCTCTTCAGATGAACACCAAGTATGATTTTTGAAGAAGTTGTACATTCACATAATAGGCATGCCATTCAATTCATGCTCAACTAGCTTGCTAATCAACATGTGGAGGATACGTTGTCAAATGTTTTCTTGAAGTCAAGATATATTATGCTGCAATGTTCCAACAATCTGTTAAGTAAGTTACCCAATCAAAATACAATACATTAGTCTGGCAAGTTTATATATGTGTGTATGTGTGGTATAATATATATTGCTACATTGTTTCCAGATGCTTCCAGACTGTTCTGTTTATGATCTTCCATGAATTAATGCCTGACTATTCTGTACTTTGTCGCATCTTCTTTTAAAACTTTGTTATCTCTTTAATCAAACCATAGATATATTAAGAACAATTAACAGTTTCTGATTAAGATAGAAGATCTTTCGTTCATCTGCATATCAGTAAGGCTAAACTTGAAACATTGAGCATAAACATATGTATGAGAATATTAAGCTGAATATTAATGATAAACAGAGTTTTAAATAAGCTTTCGTAAAGCTTAAGAATGTAAATGTCCTGGGTTAAATATATTGACAGAGGTTTCCTCTTTCCCTCTATTTTTCAACTTTTTACAGACTGTGTAACTTTACTGCAACTCCCCTTTAGGTAACAATTTTTAAAGAGTAAAGTTGAAATATTATAAATCAATTGAAAATTCTAAAAATATCAATATATTTTGATTTATGAGAAAGAAAGAGAATGGGAAATTGGCAAAAGGGAGAGAAGAGAAGGAGTAACAGAGCTTCTAGGAAATTTCTGATCTTTTGATCATAATCAGAGGGTACACTGGATCTTATTTTTATTGAACTTAAATATTGTAAAAGGCAAACACAACTATTTTTTTATCTTCTTTTAAACCATGTCTGATTCTTGGAAATTGCCTGGACAAGTCCCTGCAATTTTCTTGATCAGGTTTTTCAGAAGTGGTTTGTTTCTGCCTCATTCCTAGGACTGAGAGAAAATGACTGGCCCAAGGTCACTCAACTGCCTTTGTGCTCAAAAGGGACTAGAACTCACAGTCTCCAAATTTCTGACTTGATGCCTTAATCACTGTACCAATGGTCTCTATAACTGATTTTACCATACATTAATTCTGAGGAGAATTTTCAATTCATGTCCGTAATGCAATGTCACCTGTTCCTGTGGTACTTATTCATTGATATTTCAATATAAGATTTCAGTTTTTAAGGAAACTTGATTAAGATTTTTTCAAACTATTCATCATAGTGAAGTGTCTGAATGCCACTTAAGTACATGTCTACTATTAACTCATAAATGCTTTTTAAATGCAACCTGCCAAGATCTTTATTTATCCAGAATATAGAAAGATGGATTCATAATCTCAACAAAATCGGTTATAATAATATTGGAGGAAGGGTCTCCATGGAATAAGCTTAAAACAGAGCTCCAGACAGCTTTATGTGCTATTCCAACCATACCTCAAATGTAAAGAAAACATCCTTTCTATGGAAATAAGATATATGTATGAGATTTTGGAAGAAGTATAAGTAAGCAAGAACCAAGTCACTCATTCAATATATAAATATGCAAACCCATACATGTTCCAGTCAGCCAATAAAACATTTATTAAAAACAAATTAATTGGCATTGTTAATAAAGATTCATATGGGCATAACAGAAAGACATCAAGAATCCAATTCAATTCAAAGGAGTCCTTACCTATGCAATCTTAGAGAATGCAAACAATTAAAATAATATTAGTTCTGATGTGTATTAAGAATGTGATTTTTTGGGGGGCTGGGAAAATTTCATATCATAAGTTATAGAACTACATATTATTATTGCAATTTTGTAATAAGCAAGCAAAATAAATTTAGAATAACTATCTACCTACCAACCTACCTACCTATCTATAGAGTGCCAAACTAGAGAACCCTGTTTAGACTGACACAGACCATTAAATTATTTTTTTTCTCTTTTCTTTTCAAAACATTCACAATTTAATTGAGAGTGCAGAAAAAGTTACACATAGAGTAGATGTAAGTATATCATTCACACTTGAACTAATTTCCCTAGGGGTGTCCAACCTTGGCAACTTTAAGATCTGGGGATTTCAACTCCCAGAATTCCCTAGTGAGGCATTCTGGCTTGGGAATTCTGAGAGTTGAACTTGAAGTTCACAAGTCTTAAAGTTGCCAACCTAGACTATCATAATTAATTAATCCCATTAATTCTGAGCATAGTACCCTATCCTGTATTTTGAAGGGCCTGAAATACTCACAAAAAACTACACATGTATTTCAAGAATGTTAATTCCTATAGAGCTACAAATTCTGACTGCAATACAAAACAGTTAAATGCTAGATAACAAAAAGGGGATTAAAATATATTTGCTGTTATCTGCGGCCATCTAGACTTCTGCTACCTTGATTTGATAGTCCTCAATTCTTTTTCATTTATTTTATATTTAATATTTCTGAACTGCTCATCTCTCTCAAAAATGAAATTTTAGATGAAATGCATTTAAAAAAAACAAAACACCAAAGTTTAGAAAGAAAAATATTTTTTCACAATTGTATTCTAGTGATATTTCCTTCAGTATCAAACTATGTTCTGTCTTTCTTCAATCAGAACTAAGCCTGGGAGTCTAATTAGCTATTTTTAGATAACAATTAATTTTACTTTGAAACTATTATTGTAAGCAGGTATTAGTAAACTGCATTAATTTACAACTCAGATTGTATTTTTAGAGAAGTAATTTCTGAATTAGGTGAAATTATGGATTTGCCAATTCAAATTTAATTTCAATATGAAATGGTTATTTGCTAGCATTTTGAACAGTAAATATTGTATTAGGCTATTATTATATTTGTCCAGTGAAGGAATTATTGTTCTACAGCAATGTTTAAGAAAATCTATAATGTCTTTCCTTTGAAGGGGCAGGGAACATCTTAACATCTATTGAATCAGATATCAAAGTTTTAGATATTAATTGGTCAATCATGGAAATGCATATGGTGTGCTCTTCAACACCCTGTGTTTGTTTTCTTTAGCATGCATTTAAGGTTTGTTCCTTTTTTAGTTCATAACATTCTCCTTTCTTCCAAACATAATTATAACTACCATTATTCAAGTGTATGCATGTTTGTATTGTAAGAGAGAGAGAGAGACAGACAGCTGGGCCAGACTTTTAGGGATTCCTTCATTTTATGAAATGGCACCAATATGTAGAGTTGAGAAAAAAACTTCTCATAAATATCATGGTGGTTTTTCAACTCCACCAGAAATCTGTCAGTAGTATTCAGATTGATTTAAAGATATCATCTTTATTCCACAAATACTGAAAGAATCTATGAATGATAAACTAAAGGTGATAGCCAGCGAGTGCTCTTTCTGCATTCAACTACCAGAATCTTTCAATCTGATTTTACTTCAAAGGAGAGATGTACCTAAAAGTCTACTTATTTTTTTTTAAAAAGAAGAGATTCTTTACCTGTTTTAGCTTTTTAAAGCCTGCTCTTCATTTTGTTATAGTGCCACTCATTCCCTCATCACTCTATTCTTGAGATCTACAAAAGATGGCTGCTTGGACAAAATGGAAATCACAGCTTTGTGTCATTTGTTAATAAGAGCCACATGTGAAAAATAAATTAGTTTAATTTCCTCTGTATCAGTTAACAATTATTACTTGGGTGGTCCTTAGTCCCTTGGAAATATCTGTCTTTGATAGATTGAGCGAAGGTTTCTGCCTCCTTCTGTCAACTTTGCTTTGTCTTTCAAAACTAGCATTATTCAATAGAATAAAACAGAATAGAATTCTTTATTGGTCAAGTGTGACTGGACACACAAAGACTTTGTCTTGGTGCAAATGCTCTCAGTATACATAAAAGATACATTCATCAAGAGTCAAAAACCATGAGGTACAACACATAATAATAGTCATAGGGTACAATAAGCACACGAAAGAACAGTCAATATAAATCGTAAGGATACAAGCAACAAAGTTGCAGTCATACAGTCATAAGTGAGAGGGGATGGGTGATAAGAAGTGATGAGAAGATTAATCGTAATAGTCATGCAGACTTTTTATTTTATTTATTTATTTATTTGGTTTGTCAATTGCTTATAATAGGTATAAATAAAAACATAGTTATGAATACATGGATACATATTAGAAAAATAAAAAAAATAAAAGAAACAATAGGACAGGGACGGTAGGCACATTGAGGTGCTTATGCAAGCCCCCTACAGACCTCTTAGGAAAAGGGTGAGGTCAATAGTAGACAGTCTAAGGTTAAAGTTTTTGAAGTTTGGGAAAGAAACCACAGAGTCAGGTAGAATATTCCAGACATTGACCACTCTGTTGCTGAAGTTGTATTTCCTGCNTGTTTGCTCTTGTATTGTTATGGTTGAAGCTGAAGTATTCATTGACAGGTAGGACATTGCAATGTATGATTTTATATACTATACTTAGATTGGACCAAAGGCGGCGTAGTTCGAGATTTTCTAGGTGTAGAATTTCAAGTGTGGTGGCATAAGGTATTCTGCAACGAGTAGAGGAGTGCAGAACTTTGTAAATAGTTGAACAGTGTTGAGGGAATTATTTGTTTAGCAGAATGATGGCATTCGGGAAAAAAAATGTCCTTGTGTCTAGTTATTCTGGTGTGCAATGCTCTATAGCCTCGTTTTGAGGGAAGGAGTTGCAACAGTTTCTGTCCGGGATGTGAGGGGTCTGTAAATATTTTCACAGCCCTCTTTGTGACTCATGCAGTATACAGGTCCGATGCCTTCCAGATATATCAGGTTTTATCTCCCATAATTCCATAAAAGGCTTGACAAAAAAATCTAGCTGGAGATTACAGGGTATTGTGGGAAATGGAATCCAACCAATCTAGAAAGCAGATTAGGAAAATTTTCCTAGACCATACCACAGCCTGTTTAGCCAATTTCAATCTCAAAATAGACACTAACCTTGCAGAAAAAGCTACCTGGTTTAATTTGAGACTTTCTAATTACTTTTTGAATCAGCAGTTTGACCTAATGACTTTTTGAACCAAGTCATTGATAAGAGATGACTACTGCTAGAGGACAAGTTGCATTTGTAATACAGGTCATTCCTTGTCTTACCACTGTTCATTTAGTGATCATTCAAATTTTCAATCACACAATCACGTGACAAAACCACAATCACAAAATTCAGGTGCTTGGCAACCAGCATGTCTTTATGATGACTGCAATGTCCTGGGATCATTTCTTTGCAATCTTCCCAGTCAGCTTCCACCAAAGTTAATGGGGGAAGCTGGATTCATTTAATGACCACTTGATTCATTTAACAATTGCAATGATTCGCTTAACAATCATGGCACAAAAGGTCATAAAATCAAATGCAACTCACTTTACAATTGCCTTGCCTAGTAATTGGAAATTCAGGTCCCAATTGTGATCATATTTCAACAGCTGAAACACTCACTGAGAGTGGGTAATACAAAAATAATTATTCCACAAATAAGGGATAAACATTTATTTTTAGACATATGTGACATATTTTAACAAATGTGATGTAGTGTCATTTGAGAACTCCTTAAAAATAGAAGTTTAACTTTTCATATAGGCTGAAACTATTGTTAATGTTACACCCCAGGCTATCTTCTATGTGCTTCCTGCTCAGTGTTTTTTCAACTGAGTAAAATGAAAATAAATTCCTGTTCCTTTATCACAATGGAGATTATTTACCTTAACTTGCTATTTGCTATTATCCATGCAAATTAATTGTTTAGTAGTTTGTGGCTATCAGTTTCATGGAAAACACAACATACTTTTCCGTCCATCCTCCTTTCAATGGACATAGTTAATATTTAACCACATATTTATCCCCTAAAAACCCTCTTGAACTGTCCCCATAAGCAATACATGAGTATTGGATGATTATCCACTTCCTACATGTATGTTACTTAAATACGAAGTTGATTGATTATATGCCATAAATTGGTGTCAACCACACAGATTCATTTTTTCTCCATGATAATCCATCCCTAATCTTGTCTTTCAGGTCTTCCAATGTTGCATTCATCGTTGCTGTAATTGAGTCTATCTACCTTACTGTTGATCATCCTTTTTTCTTTCCTTCCATCTTTCTCAGCATTAGAGCCTTCTACAACTGTAGATTTTTGATAATGTACCCAAAGTAGGAAAATTTAAACCTGGTAATTTTTCCCTCAGGTAAGAAATCTGGACTGATTTGTTCAATGAACCACTTGTTTGTTTGAGGGGTCCTTGGTGCTTTCTGAGCTTGCTTGTTTTGTTGCAGGCGTTTCATTACCCTAGCTAGGTAACATCATAAGTGTTAATAAGGAATGTTGTTTGCTGTCAGTTTATATTCTGATGGTTTGCCTGTCTTTGTGGGTGGAGGGGTAGTCTTAGGGATTCTTTGTTGGACTGTTTACTAATGTCTCTTTGGCAGTTTCTTAATTGGGGTATTGCTTACTTGATTGTTGGTCTGGAGTTAAACCTGGGAGTTAATCTATGCTGATCTAGGTGCTGGTTACTGGTGGAGAGGTGCTGGAGTATTTTTGTTCTCTTGTTGTTAATGTTTATGTGTCTATTGATGGCTGATTTGTCAGAGTGCCAGGCTTCTAGAAATTTTTGGACTTGACCTGGTCTATGACTGTCATATTTTCCCAATTGAAACTATGATTAAAACCATCTATATGTTGCGAAATTAAATAATTTTCATCATGTCTTCTGACTGCCAGTTGGTGTTCATGGATACATTCTGCCAGTCTTCTGCCTGTTTGTCCTACATAGTGGTTGTTGCAGTTCCTACATTGTATGTTGTAGATTACTCCAGTTTTTCTTTTTAATTTCTGGGGTTGCTGGGTCTTTTGGTTTGCTTAGGATGTTTTGATTTGTTTGTTTTCTTGGCTGTCCAAGGTATTCTCAGGATTCTTCTCCAATGCCAAAGTTCAAAAGCATCAATGGTCTTTCTATCCTGCTTCTTCAAACTTTTGTTTCCATAGAGCATTCACAGAGACAACCACTGGTTGCACTTCACATAATTTAAATATCTTTTCTAAGGCCTTATGGCTTTGCTATTGAGTGCTAGTTTATAGCCTGCATGTTGACAGCTTATGATAGATTATTGATTCTTAAAAGGCAGAAGCTAACTATCACTTACAGTAAGTAATTTATTTTGTTTATATTAGTTTAGTCAGATTTTTTTTTCACCATATTCCTTGACTGCAGTTTGTATATTCTACACATTTTTCAGCTATCACCGTATTGTCACCCTTATTTATCCTTCCAATAAATATAAGATACCTTATTCTTATTTATTAACATATATTTTATCTGCTTTTTAACTTCACAGCATACAGAGTTATTCATGACTTACCTTTACCCATCTTATGCAAGATATATGAGAAGATTAATATTATAATGAATTTAATTAGCACAGGTCTTCTGTTTTCTTTCCCATTGATCCAGTCTTTTAGAAAAGGATCACATTGAGAATTTTTTACATAGGTCACTGCTGTGCGTGTGCATCTTTTTATTTCCCTTGATGAAAATTCTATCAATTAAGCTTATTTTTTAATCTTCTGACTATTTTATTTTTAATTTCAGGCTTTCTGTTTTCTCTCTTTCATTGATTCACCGAGTTTACCTTACATATTAAAATAGAGAACAACCTTTTTTCTTCCCCTTCAGTGGAGCGAGTAGGGTGAATACTTAAATTCAAGTTGAAGGATATCCTATAACTATCTAAAGCTGGGAGGCATTGCTTTTCTGTAGAAGCTCTGGCCTTATGGAATAGTTTCTCCATAGAATTAAGACTTGCCATTTTTTAAAATAATATTCACAAAACTGGAACTCTTCCAGAGAACACTTGGTAGCATTCCAACATTATTATTTTTTACACGTGTTTGTTTATAGTGTTATTTCAATCAATGTCAGTTATTTGTACATTTTCACAATAATGGTGCCTACATACTACAACGTTCTTTCTCCCTGAATTTCATGTGGCATCTACAATTAAAATATATTTTTAGGTATCTGTTGAACCTCTTTATCTAGGACTTCCCTATTTATAGGGTTTCTTTTATTTTTATTTTCTTTCTCTTTGTCATGCCCCTGGTGGAGACTGATTCTGAGGGAGAGGAGGAACAGCCAACAGGGAGTGGAAGTGTGGCTCCGGAGGTTGTGGAGGAGGCTAGGGAAGGGCAGAAGCCAGCTGAGCAGTCAGAGGAGGACCCAGGCCCATCCCCTATCCATCCTAGGGCATGCAAGGAGGAGAGGATAAGGAGACATTGTCTACTTGGAAGGAGAGGCCTTGATCCTCTTCATGGGCTGCAACTGAATAAGAGTATGGACCTGCATACAGGCAAATGCTGGAAACAAAGCATGTAAATATCTCTAGTTTATAGTTCCTCTCTGAGTTTGGCATCCTTCCCCATGTGTGTTATCTATGGACATCCTTCAGCCCTTATTTTGCTTGGTTTGTGTTGTTTTTTTCCTTCTTTGTGTAACTATGTAGGAGGTTTTTTTGTCTTCCGTCAAAGATATTCGGACCTTGAAAGCAAAGTGAAGGAATAAAAGGGGCTTCGCTTGTTTTCTGTGACTGTGTTTGTTTTGTATCCCATCCTGGGTCATCACACTCTCATTTTTCAAGTTGGTTCAGAAGATTTCATATCACTTTAATTTACAGTTTCTATTTTTTAAAACTGTTGATTGCAAATCACTTCACAAATTTATAACAATAGGAAAAGAGGTGTTAAAATACATTATATTTTAAATACAGATAGCCTTTGACTTACAACAGTTCATTTAGTGACTGATCAAAGTTAAAACATCACTGAAAATGTGATGACCATTTTTCACACTTATGACTTTGCAGCATCCCCATGATCATGTGATCAAAATTTAGATGCTTGGCCACTGGTTCATATTGTGACCATATGCTGTGTCCCAAGATGATCACCTTTTGCAACCTTTTGACAAGCAAAATCAGATTCGTGTGACAATTACTAAATGTAACAACTGCAGTGATTGACTTAACAACTGTGGCAAGAAAGATTGTAAAATGGGACACTTAACAAATCTTTCGCTTAATGACAATTTTTGATCTCAGTTGTGGGTTGTAACTCAAGGACTACCTGTACCACCAATAGGTCACAATCTTTTGAAGCCAATGCAGGCAGCTCCCACTTCCCTACAGGGTACCAACAGAGGAAAACAATAGGCAATAATGGACGCAGTGTTATACATAATACATCTGACCTGATGAGGCCATGGTCGTGTACCATGCAATATAACATTTGGCAATCCTCTCCTTCTCTCAGTGAGAGAAGCTGATGAAGATGTGGAGTCAAAATTTATGATACATTTTTTCCCCCTGGGGTCTGGATGCAATAAATTCTCAGCAAAAAGAATACATTACCCTTGTTACTTAAACGTGAGTTTTAAGAATGTTCTGCACAAAAGCTACCAAATCAGGACTGACAAAAACCACAAATTAAGCAGCTATTAAAAGATAAGCCAAAATCTTTTTTCTTGTCATCTACTGGTCTGCTGGATTTTTATTGACCAATTCTGCTGATACTGCCATGCATACAGGCAAGAAAATCAATATTTAACCTAATATTCCCTAATAATATAATATTAGTGCCACTCCTGGAACTAATGATGTTCCCCAGTTGCGTAATGAAATGTCTGCAAGAAAACAACCAAGTTCAAAAAGCAAAACCCCTTTATAATAAGAATCTCCAAAGAAAAAACACTGAAAACACCTTTTCAGCTTTTTCTTTGCTATAAATATTTTGTGAGAGAGCAAGCTGCCTTACTCATTTATGTTTAAAATGCTACTGTAGTTGTTTCCCAAATAAGATTTATTCAAATATAAATTCTAAATTGTCTTACTTGATCATCAAACTATCACTTATTTGACAATATCTGCAACCAAAAAGCAACTTATTGCTCCTTTCTATTAAAAGAATAACATTTAAGCATCATCCTAAAAAAAATCCTATCCTGTTTAAAGCAAACAGAATAAAGTTGCTGGCATAAAATAAAACCAATATCAATTATTCCTCTCTTACTGGGAATGGAAGGAAGATGTTTCTATAACCATGTAATTTATCTCAACCCTCAAGCTGGTACACTGATTTTATGCTCATTGTTACCCAAAGAACTTGCATTAAAATACAATTAGAACCAACCTTTACTTTAATGCTAATATCATAATGCTTATTTGAGCCAAAGCAGGCTTTTGTTAAAATTAGTGGCAGCCAGTCTATGCCATAAATATGTTTACCAGACGGAAGTCTGAAATAAAAATCAATAAAGTGCAAATATATGTTTCTTGTGGCTCTTTATTAAATTCTGTTTTCTTGAAATGTTTACAGGCTGCCTTTGAATGTAAAACTCTTTTAAGGCAGCTTATAATATAAATAACATGAAACTAAAGCCAGAATTAAAATTCAACAATAGAATTAAAAGCATCCCACAAACAATACTTTATATATTTAGAAAATAAATGGTGGAACACATTAAACCAGGCTTTTGTGTCAGCCCTTCCTCAAACTATTCTGTCCTTCATTACTAATGACATTGGCATAATGTAAGAGATGCAGCTCAAGAATCAAGAATATTAATAAATAATTTAGGTTCAAAATTCAGCAGAGGGATAAGAATATAATACCCGAAATCAAAAAGCTTGTCTTCCTTAGAAACTAGTACAACAATGTTAAATAAATTATGTAAAAGGAAAATAATACATTTATGTATTGTATTAATTTTGCCAATCTCAGAAACTATATCAGTTTTTAAAACGTTAGACAGAATTTCCTTATCCATACAAATCCTTTCCTTCATTCTGAAACATAAATGGCCACCTAGACAGATCAATGAGCGAAGCTACCTTTAAGGCCCTGTCCCACTGCACTTACTGATGCAAAGAGGATTTAAAATGTTAAAAAAAGCTTGCCATCTGTTGGAAAACACTATGCATCCGTTGTGTACTCATTGCATACGTGTTTCATACGCTCTATCCATCAAGCATCCGTCCACTGCGATTTTCATCTGCAGAAAAGTTTTTGAGTCTGCACAAATACTTTGTGAACGGATGAACTTTCCGCCGTGTATAATGTAAATCCGCAACATGGCGAGCAACAAACGTTCTTACGTCCGTTTATCATCGTTAAACGTCTCGCTGCTATCCTCTCTGCATACTCTCTAGTGCATGGTTACCCTCTAGAGCTAATCTCACATCCGCTGCCAGCTGAAATACGCGAAAGAGGAGGAAACAAAAGGACTGGAATGTCTACACCAGCTTAGTGCACGGAAATAGAAAGGTATGGCAGTGATACGTTTGCATCCGAATACATCCGCTAGGCTTCCTATGAACATCCATTTAATCATCCGCTACAATACTACCTACGTCCGTTCTTTTCCATTCTTTTCTGTCTGTTTATGCAAATTTTCACTATTTTTGGATGCAGATGATCACAACGGATGGACCACCCACCTCAAAATTTTGGCTCATCTGCTTGTTCCTTTATGCATACGTTTTGCGTCCGTCGGCCAGTGTGATCTAGCCTAAACATACCTCTGTCCCCTTGTTCTGTTTCCAAAAATGTTACAATGTAACACCCATATTCCAGCTATTGTGGAGGTATCATAAAAAAGCTTCAAAGCTGCAGTCTTTAAAATTCAATGGTGACACAGACAACTTTTCCCAATTATTGATCTGGAATTCTTCTTTGATTTGATTGAAGAGGATACAGTCTTACTGAATAACTTAGATGGCTATTTCTTTTATCCTTGGAATGCATTTAGAGTGCTACCTATATTAATTGGGGTAGTTTTCATTTGTGAACCTGTGGTTTAAAAGTTTGTTGTAACTCAGTTTGCTTTTCACTGTTTTTGACCCAATGGCTATCATTTTACCAGGACTTATCCTGTCAATAATGGCATCTTTCAGTGTTTTTTAAGTTCATGCTTGTGCTATCACTGATAATAGAGCCAGCATCAACTCTTTTTCAATTGTCTTTGATACTGTATTTTTCCCAAACCTAAGAATCCTCTCTAATAAAACTTGTCTTTGTGTTATGCATCAAACATAAAGTTTTAATGTTATTACTTCCAGTAAGTAGTCTGGTTTTACATCATCCAGTATTAACCTCTTTGTTCTTTCAACCATCTTTCCCTGCATTTTAATTCAAAAGCATCCCTTTTTATTAACTCAGCCTTTCCGAATGTCAAGATTTACAGCCATAGATTATTACTAAGGGAAAAAATGGACTTGACAATAAACACTATTGTTTATTAAAACACTATTGTTTAATGAAAACTACCCCAATTAACATTTGTTGTTGGCATAATGTCCTGGTATTGTAATATTTTGTCTAGGTCTGTCATTGTCTTTCTCCCAAGTTGTAGACAAGACTTCATTTCATGACTATAGTTACCATCTGCATAATGTTTTGAGATAGAAAGGTAATTATGTATCCTAAATGTTTACATTTACATTCTCTACAAGTATTTATTTTATGCTGGGATGTATTTGGAAAGATGGCATAAGGTATTTTTTACTCTCAGTATCCCTTCTTTTTTAGTAATCAACATTAAATCAGAGTAAGTGCAATGCTTTCCTCCCCCATTCAGGTTATTTCACAAAAATCTGATGAATTTTGTACAAAACATGTTCCTCCCCCATTTTGATTCAATTGTCAAGCAGGATATCAATCTTGTTTATGAGTAATTACAACCCTATATTATCTCATAGGAAACAGAGATTCAGTAATTGTAACATTTCAAGTCTAATAAAAATGACCATCAGTTTTCAGCTCTATGCTCTCTTCTCACGACTCTAAATAGATTTTAAAGTGTTAGAAATACATGTTTTTTTTAAAAAAGAAGCTAAAAACTATCTATCTTGAATGATTAAGCACTATCTAACAATGTAAAATAAGATTGTATTTCAATATATCTAAGAAATATATCCTTTCAATTGTCACAATATAGGGCTAAGTTAACCTGTTAAAATTAAACATTATTAAAATGTTATAAGCATTTAACTTTATTTTGATCCACTAAAATCCCTTGCAACAAAATATAATAAAGCCCAAAATTGTAATGGCTTCCATGGAAGCCACTTGGCCAACAAACAAGACCCAGCTACAGGAACTTTGCAGTGGAGTGCAGAAGAGAATTGGGAGGAGACCAAGTTCTCCAAGCAGAGAATAGATGGGTGAGAAGAAGAGAAGCCAGGAACCTCAAAAGTGCCATTGGGGGAGTGACTGAATGAACACATGTCGGGAGAGGAAAGGAGAGAGATGCCATTACAGCTGGAGAGCTTGGAAATCTAGTCAGAAGTGCAGGGTGGAGAAGGAGCGTAGCTGCAGCCAATCTGCGGGGATGAGGAGGAGCTTCCTCCTCCATCAATTCTCAGGATGTGCAAGGCCAAACAGAGGGAGGCACAACAGAGGTCAACAAGGCTACCAGCAAGGAAACAGCCTCACTCCTTCTAATGAACTACAATGGAACACACCTACTGAGCCTGACATGTGGAGCAATGCAATGTTGGAGACAATCGCCCATTCTCCCTGCTATGCGTGTCCTGTGACTTCATGATTCCTGTTTCCTTGATTCCTTACCTGTACTTCATTTGACATTTTATCTCAGATTGCTCATTGGATTCTGGACTTGAACCTTGGCTTGGCTACTGGACGTGGATTTTGGACTATGCCTGGACTGCAGACTCTGTGTATGTGGACTTGTATACAGTGTCTTTGTGCCCTTGGACTTTGGGACCCTATGCCTAGGCTGAGCAGAATCAGAATCAATAGAATACACTAAGGGCTTGCAGTGCCTCAGTATAGTTCTAAGAAATATATCTTTACAATTGCCAAATACTTCTCGTGTGTGTCTGTGTGTGTGTGGATCATTATTGGCAGTTTGATATACAATATTTCCTTTTTTTAATCTTCTTTGTGGCCTTTGTCATAACTGGGGGAATGTCTTCATTTATTTGCAGAATTATATTAGCTTTACCATTATATTCGGGTTTTTTTAAGTATAAGAAAGCAATATATATTATATATTCAAAAGAAGGGCTTTGTGCAGTTCACTTTGGACATGCAGGAAGAAGAGCCTGTGCAGCTATCCTCTACCTAATATTGTCAGGTTGGATTGGAGTCAACAATAATATGGTATAGGTAATCCTCGACTTATAACCACAATTGAGCTCAAAATTTGCCCTGCTAAGCAAGGCAGTTGTTAAGTAAATTGTGGCCCCTTTTAATAATCTTGCATGCCACATTTATTAAGCAAATAACTGCAGTTGCCAGGTGAATCATGCAGTGATTAAGTGAATCTGTTTTTTCCCATTCATTTTGCTTGCCAGAAGCTAGCTGGCAAAACTATCTATCTTGAATGATTAGAAAAGGTTAGAAAAGGTAATCACAAGACCCTGGGACAGTCCAACTGTCATAAATACATACCAGTTGCCAAGCTTCCAAATGATGATCACGTGATTATGGGGATGCTTCGATGGTTAAGTGTAAAAAACGGTCATAAGTCACTTTTTTCAATGTCATTGAACTTCAGTCTGTCACTAAACTAATGATTGCAAGTCAAGGACTACCTATACTGCATCTTCCACCATAGCTTGGCAACACAGAAAGTATGGAAGAGTTCTTAGACAACGGACAAGGAAACTGAATAATAATCTACCAAAGCAGCTGATTTTTTTGCTTTCAAATGCAGGCTGAAAGCCAGATTGCTAAAATTCTAAATAATCAATTTTATCCAGAAGACCCTGGAGCTGTCTGTCAATAGTTTCATAATTCTTAGCCAAAAGCACAGAGTTGAATATGGTGTTGTTTGGAACTAAAGGCCATTGTGCTGATGTTGATTCTCTCCTGTGGGTGTTCTGTCATCTTTAGCCTATTCTATACTTCAATTGCTGCCAAATGTGAGGAGGAAGGAGGGAGAAGTCCTTCCTAATGATTTCTGCTTTCCTGAATGAAATACAGATTTCAGCCTTGTTTTGTTGTTTTTTTTAAAGCAAGCAGTTTTTAATATGTGAATATTCATGTATTTGTCAGAAACCAACTTTCTTGGAAGGGGGATTATAACTGGAGCTTTTCATTTCTTCTAAATGATATTCCAAAAGAATAATTAAATTGGGGGAAGAATCTGTCCATTTTCTAGAAAAAATAATCATCCATGTACAACCAAGGACTGGAGCAGGGTGAGTTATACCCATATTAAAAAGCCAGGACAATTATCTAAAATAAGGATATATTCCAAATAAGTGAAAACTTGCTGGGTAAGATTTCTGAAGAATTAATCATCTGTTTAATGGAACCAGATGTTTCCCTTTAGCATTTGTATTTAGGATATCAGATGCGTATGAACAGAGCATTGGAATTTACTCAAAGCAGATTCCCAGCATAGTATGTTTATATTTGCAAGAGATAATAAAAGAATAATCACTGTAATGGACCACACTCTGCTGTTCCTATCCAACAAGCATGAAATACCTGCATGTGTTCAATATAACACATTGTTGTTACTTCACTTTCCTGCTAGTATCATTGTATAATTTCTATTTACATACATAAGAAGTTTAGTAAAAAGATTAAAAGTTTATATTAAGACAACTTTTTAAGACCATATCATAGATTAACATAAATAGTGACTAACAAATTTTCAGAAAAAAACCAAAATAATTAAAGAAATAAGTCAATAGGAAGCACGAAAATAGCCCTAAACAGCAAAAAAAGTAAAAGCTAGACATTTGTCACACTAATCTTTTACAGAGTATGCAAAGTGCAGAAAGCAAATCACTAATCTAAAGAAATTAAAGAAAAAAATTATATCAAAAGAAAAGAAAACATGGATAAAACTGGTATATTTTAAGATAATTTATGAAACTTCTCCATAACTTTGAATCCTTCCAAATTATTATTTCCATTACCTCTATAAATTTCCACTTCTTTACACTTCTCACCTCTTTTTTTGAGATCAGATATGTCTTTCTCAGTCTTGCCTTTCCTCTCAACTTATTCAACTTACTTCATACATTTGTTTTGCAAACCCTCATTCATTCTCTCTATATGGACAAATACTTCAATGTACTTCTTTAATATTAGTCACTGTTTTCTGTATTTAGTCTATTGTTATTTAGCACTTATACGTTTTTTTCCTCTTGATAGATCACAAGAACATCCTATATATTGAATTAAATGGAAAAATGACAAGTGCATGACAATAATTTTTAAAATGTTATGATCATCATATTTATATCAGTCATCCAGGGTCCAAGATTTTGAGATTAATTAATGCAGTACATAATATTTTTTAGGGGCCTCAGTGGTGCAGTGGTTAGAGCGCAGTACTGCAAACTACTTCTGCTGACAGCCAGCTGCCTGCAATTTGGCAGATCAAAT
>BHFT01042791.1:0-15276 GCA_004320025.1 Laticauda laticaudata
CGGATGGAGCCACCCCCGAAATTTTGCTTGTCCGCTGTGTCCTTTTTGCATACGTTTTGCATCCGTCAGCCAGTGGGTCCTAGCTTTTAGGCATAGGGTAGGAGTATTTTACTTCTAGATCAGGGGTATCCAACTCACGTCACAATGGCATCACATGACATATTGGGAATTTTTCCCCCTTTGCTAAACCGGGTGTGGGCATGGCCAGCATGTGATGCATCTGGTCCATAGGCCAGGAGTTTGACAGCCCTGTTCTAGATGGTTTAAAGTAAGCTTTAAACCCACAAGATGTAGCCTGCCCAATAGTTTTCAAATACTTGTGGGTTTTCCTTTCTTCTTTCCATATTTCCTTCTTTCCTCCCTCCCTCCCTCCCTTTCTTCCTTCCTTCTTACACATTTGGAGCTAATTATAACTGCTTCTGATTATTTTATAGGGCAAGGAATTCATTCTTTAGGTGAATTACATAGGTGTATTTGTCTTATTGAATTTTATTGTATGCTGGTTACTGACTTCAGTGAAGATTTCCCCCCGGAGTTTGCCCATGTGGAACAGCAAGAGAAAAATATAGGCTTGTCTTCCTAACAAATCAGTGCTGCTGGATTGATCTATTTTTCACAGACAAAAACGTTTGTATAAATTACAAAACATAAATTACGCTGTTCGGATAAAATTTCAGGGCAAAGTTTTGCTACTTCCTTGGCTTAAAACATATCCAATCTGTGGTTTTGGCTTCCGTTGGGGAAAATGGTGGTTTAACTATCTCCAAAGGGAGATGGTATGCAGCTTGTTTCACACACACACACCCAGTTACTCCAGAGGGAATTCTTTTTCTTCCTCTGGATCTAATGGAGAAACTTGAAATTAACCCATCTGTCTTCAAAACAGTCGTTCCTCAGGAGCAAGTCACAAAAATGGAGGTTTGTCTCCCTGATTGGCTGAGCGACAAAGAGGCAGGTTGTTCCATCAAGTTCACAGCTGAATTGAGGCCTAAATTTATGGACATTAGAATCAACCTTTCTCATTTCTAGTGAGCTTTTTGAATATTTTTTAAAAATGTAACTAAGGAGAGGCATTCTTCAGATGTAATAAGTGTTGCTCTTTGGTGATTTTTGTTACTTCTGAGATTATAATATTTAGAGAACCTAACCTATAATATCTGAGAACCTAACTGATTTTTCCTTGCCTTGGAAAAAATTGAGAATTAAAGACATCAAAATATTTTAATGGAAATAAGTACTTTTTCTTTTTGAAAGTGTGAATAGAAATAATATCTTACATTGGAAAACTGTCTGATTTATGTATCAATTATAAAACAAAAACTTGAAAGTGAATTATCAGAAGATTTTTTTTTCTATTTTCTTTTTTCTTGCTTGTTTACTTTTTCTGCATTTTTTTGAATTTTTTTAAAAAATTGCATCAAAAACCTGTCCAGTCTGCAGACAAGATTAGGTTGCTGAAGCAAGGACAGTGTGTTTTACTTTTTCAGCAGCCATATAGCTGGTTGACCAGGAAAAGAGACCAAACCACACCGTGGCCATCAACAGGGAGAGCCAAGAGGTCCAAAATGGTGAATACCAACATGGATTGTTGCACATGTGACATTGTGTGCACATGGAGAGGAAAGAGGCATTACTCTATGCCTGCATTTGGCCCCATTGGCCCCATTATGTTGAAGATGGTTCTGCCAATCAATTATGCTGTGCACTATTTGAACAATATAGGAAAAGATCATCTATGGCAAAGATCTGGATGCGTTTGCAAAGGGCATAGTTCTGAAGCATGGTGGATTGGGCAGCCTACATGCTATGTTATGATCTGAGAAATAGCTTTTTTTTCTTTTTCCCTATCTTTAAATTAAAGTTTGGTCTAGTGGTCGAGGCATCAACTAGAAATCTGACTATGGCCACTTTAGGATTGAAACCAGCTGGGTGTCTTGGGCCAGTTACTCTCTCTCAACTCTAGGAAGCAGGAATAGCAAATCCCTTCTGAAAATCTTGCCAAAAAACTGCAAGGACAATAATCTAGGAGCCAAAAATATCTTGAATGTACGTGCCTACATACACATAGGCAAAGGTTCCCCTTGCACATATGTGCTAGTCATTTCCGGCTTAGGGGGCTGTGCCCATCTCCGTTACAAAGCCAAAGAGCCAGCACTGTTGAAAGATGTCTCCATGATCATGTGGCTGGTATGACTAAATGCTGAAGGCATACAGAATGCTGTTACCTTTCCACCGAAGTGGTCCCTATTTTTCTACTTGCATTTCTACATGTTTTTGAACTGCTACGTTGGCAGAAGCTGGGACAAATAATGGGAGCTCACTCCCTTATGTAGTGCTGGGGATTCAAACTGCTGAACTACCGACCTTTCTGATTGACAAGCTCAGCATCTTAGCCACTGAGCCACTGTGTCCCTTTTCCATATGCGCATGCATGCACACAAACACATAACCTTTAATAATAATTGTCATGTAGTGTCAGGGCCCAGTTTGATCCACTTAATTTTAGGAGATTGAATTACTCAGGAGAACTCTAAAGTCTGCAGAAGTGTAATTTTTAAAATAAAGAATACCTGGAGGAGCTCCTCCATTGCCCCACCACTGAAGAAGGCTGGACGAAAGTTGCAGAACAGTGGTATCAGAGGTGGAACTTTCCCCACACTGTTGGAGCCACAGATGGGAAGGCACATAGGCCTGCAAAGCTCCAGCCCACCAGGGTCCGCTTATCACAACTACAAGGCTTCTTCAGCATCATCCTTCTTCGCTATGTCGATGCTGTACTACAAGTTCCATGTACATCGATGCTTTCAGCAACGGGATAGCTGTTCAGATGCCCAGGTATACAATGCCAGTCACCTTCAAGGAGGGGTTGGAACGCAACCTCATCATGGGCTTCCCAGAATCCGGTCCCACTGGCCCGATTGAACACACAGAATTGTGCCCTACTTCATCATGGCGGTGACGCACATTCTCCCCTCAGAAACTACCTTCATTGAAGCCCCTTACACTTCAGACTCCTCCCCGTGAAGAGAGGGGTCTTCAAACTACAGGCTGTCCAGGGCAAGCGGGGTGGTGGACAATGCTTGGCATACGCTGGGCCAAACAGGTTTCAGGACTTCTCACCACCAGTGGCAGCATCACCCACAGACCATGAGGAGCATTCGTGGAAGCTTGCTGTATCTGACAGTGTTCATGCGCACCGCTACCAGCTGTTGCAGAAACGGCTTCGTGGACCGTCCACAAGGGGAATGGGGACAGGAGCCTTGAGTGAATGGAGGCAAGGGTCGAAACCTGGATACGATGATTGTGCATTAGTGGCCAAGCCCCCAACAGAGCTTCCACCGTGAACGGAAGACAGCAGCCGCAACCTCCTGCAAACACTAGGTGCAACTCCCCATCTGGAGCAGTGAGTGACAGACAGGTATGATAGATGCTGTAATGGGCTGCTTCCTTCAAAGCCTTGTCTTCTACACACATGATGAGAATATGTGCCATGTATGTTGAGTGGCCCATACAATGAACAAGGATTTAAAGGTATGTGTTTTGTTGAATGTACGTTGATGAATATTAAAATGTTATGAATAAAATGGCCCTAGTAGTGCGCACCACGTGAGTGGGACGTACCACGTCCCACTATGCTGCAACTGAGGGGTATATTCTATCCCACACATTTACCCATCCCACAGGTATCCTCAGCCCATCACCACTGCCTATCCTTACCCATACACAGCTATTACCCATCCAAGGTATCCACTGCCATCCACTCCTATCCTTAAACCATCACACAGCTATTACCATGCCACAGGTTCCCGGCCCCATGCTCCACTGCTATCCTACCATCCACAAGCATGCAAAGCGCTTAAACCATTTCTAAAAGTTTCCACCCAGACTTTATTACTAAAAGAACTGAACAAGTAGGTGAAGCAAGATAAACATTCATTCATAACAAACTGTAAAAGCAAAATGACCCAAGTAAAATTGTCCAAGAAAGATAAAGTCAAACCCAGTAGCAACCCAGTGTCTCTAGGCACTCTTCCAGGTTCACTCTAAGGTGTGCCCATAGTCTCGGGGTAAGGGTCCAGTGCTGTTGAGGTGGCTGCCTGCTGGAGAGTGCTGGTCTTGGAGCTGCCATTGGCGGTACCTGCCCCGAGGAGGACAACAGGGGATTGGTGTGTCGGAGGAGTCTCAGGAGCTGCTCAGTCCTGTTGATGTTGAGAGGCCCCTCCTTCCATAACATGGTGGTGTCGAGGGTCCCAGACGATGGACAGATGTTCTGAGGCGGCTTGCTGCTGGGGTTGGAGGAAAGCAGGATGTGTAGTGGGCTGTCTTGCGTCTGCAGCTTGAGCGATGGTTGACGGCGTGGGTGGCATCTTGTGGCATCGGTGGATCGGTGGCGTTGGCCGATTGCTCTTCCTCCTCTGACAGGGCCTTCTGGCCCTCATCAGAAGGGATTTGAGTTCTAGGGGCTGGTCCACCACACCACACCACCAGCAGCAGCAACGACAGCAGCAGCACCGCAGCACCAGCAGCACCAGCACCACCAGGAGCAGCAGCCAGTCAGAGTAAGCACCAGAAGAAGCACCAGCACCAGGAGCAGCACCAGCAGAGTCAGCCACCAGCAGAAGCACCCAGCAACAGGAGCAGCACCAGCAGAGTAAGCACAGCAGAAGCAACCAGCACCAGGAGCAGCACCAGCAGAGTAAGCACCAGAAGCACCAGCACCAGCACCAGGAGCAGCACCAGCAGAAGCCCCAGCACCAGCAAGTGAGCCTGAGCAGCAGTAAGCCAGCAGAAGCAGAGTCAGCACCAGGGGGTGGGATGGTGGCCCTGTCCTTCTTGCCAGGGCTGGCAGGCGTAGCACAGGCTTCCTCTTCTTCCCAGTTTTGTTGGCTGGAGGATGTGTCTGCAGCAGGTCTTTCCTCTGAATGGTGACCTGCTTGCGAGCTGCATCCTTTATATCCGCGGGGCTGATGTAAATGCTCTTCTCCCCGTTCCGTCCTTTCCATTGTTGTCCGCTCTCTTTATGCAAATTCAGGCACTTTGAAGAGCGGATAACAACGGATGGAACATTTTCTTGTCCACTGTGTCCTTTTTACATACTTTTTGCATCCGTCGGCCGATGTGACAGGACCTTTAATTGCATGGTTTTAAATAGCCTTCTGTTACTTGTCCCAGCTTCTGCCAATCTGGCAATTCAAAAGCATGTAAAAATGCAAGTAGAAAAATAGAGACCACTTTGGTGGGAAGGTAACAGTGTTCTGTGTGCCTTTGGCATTTAGTCATGCTGGCCACATGACTACGGAGACATCTTCGGACAGCGCTGGCTCTTTGACTGCATAACTGAGATGAGCACTGCCCCCTAGAGCCAGAAACAACTAGCATGTATGTGCGAGAGGAACCTTTCCCTTTACCTTAACTACCTCCTGCAGAAGATGCATGAAACATAGCTAGTTGAAATGCACCAACATTTTGAAACCAAATTTACGTTGTTGCCTCATATTAAACTATTATCATAATTGCATTCTCTTGCTCTTACTGCATCCAGCCCAGTTTGGCATTCTATGGGGCTGCAGAGCATAAAAACTGAACTAACTGACTCAAATTCAGCATTGCTCCTCAGATAGAATAATGGTGAAAGGGTTGAAGCGGGCCTGGGGAGTTCCAACTTCAAGGCCCTGTATGGCTTTGGGCTGCTCATTGTCTCTCAGCTCTAGAATGGAACAACTTTCTGTGGCCAACTAGCTATGGCTAATTTGCCATGGGACAACTTGCTGCAGGATAATTCAACAATTCAATTTAATTATTTAAAATAATCCATTTTTTAAAAAAAATTGTCATTCACATTTCATTTCATCCCTCCTTTGACATCCTTTCTTTTATGATTATATTCCACTACTTCTTCCACTATTCCACTATTAATGTAACTTTTCTCCTGCAGCGAGTTGTCCTTTGACGAGTTGGCCATGGTGAGTTGTCCCATGGCGAGATGGCTTTGGTGAGGTCTGCCTACCCACCAGTTTTGCAGTTGTGGGAAAAAGAAGGGAAGGAATGCTATGTATGCTTCCCTCAAATCCCAGGAGTGGGGGGAAAACACAATAAATTAAACAGTGAGCAAATCAGAATTCTCTTGTTTTTCATGCCACGAAAGATCTACCAAGATACAAATGGTACTTCCCATTTTTCCGTTTGTGACTTAAACAAATCAAATGCTTAGGTTTCGTTCATTCCTTTCTGTGCATTCCTTTTTGTCTCCCACAGTGGAGAATAATAGATGGACCTGTTTTTTACTTCTCTCCTCCTTTAATCATTAGTGTGTGTTGACTGATACCTAATGTCCCTGTGAGCATTCCTGATGATGCTGATAGACTTGCATTGAGGTCAGCAAAGCATGGGATTTCTACCTATTGTATAAATGTCCCAGGACACCTCAGCCAAACATTACATATGGTAATTATTTCATACCAGTGGGCTTCACTTTGTTCAATCCTCCTCGTTTATAAAAGATGATGTGCGTCGTTCTTGACCTGAGTCAGAAACTGCTTCCAGGGAATAGCTCACTATACTAAGAAGTGTTAAAGGTTTCCAGTCGAGATTTGCTGCAGTGAACACGCTGCACGGAGGCTTTTCAATTTTTTATAGCCCAAATTCAAATTGTGCCTGCAGCCATAACGACAAGGAGGTTTGTTCTTGTCAGCTCTCACAAGCCAAACAAGATTAAGGCTGCTCAGCATGTGAATCAGAAATCTCAAACACTCGGGCTAACAAAAGGAGTCACACCAGCATTCAGTCATTGCCTTTTTTTTTTTTTAAAGAAAAAAAAAGTCAGTCCCTTNTTTTTTTTTTTTTAAAGAAAAAAAAAGTCAGTCCCTTCAGTAACACTTTCCGCCTGTAGTCTTGTTGCTAAAGCAGCTGTCCAAAATCAACACTGAAAAGATTTAGTTTCCTTTCAGAGAACCAGTCTAGTGCAGCATTATAAGCTATATATAAGCGCGTGTAACAACTCTTTACTCACACTTGACCCAGGAATTGTAATTTCATTCATTCATTCATTCATTCATTCATTCATTCATTTCATTTCATTTCATTTCATTTCGTTCATTCATTCAATTTCTTTAGCCTCCCATCTCAGTCATTGACTCTGGGCAGCTTACAGTTTAAAAAAACACAACCTATTACAATCAAAATACTAAAAATATTTTAAAACAATTAAAACAATGCTGTAATGCTGAACTTGCCTTCCTTTCCTAAATTATTTCCACCACCCTGAAACTTTAGGTACATATCTATACAGTAATCATAAATTTGCAGATAGAACTATATAGGTTAAGAAAAGAGGATTCTTGAAAAATTCTTGCATCTCCCTGATCTTACAGTGCCTTTGAAGTCACCAAAAAAGAAAAGGGTGAGGCTTCATTCTACCCAAAGCCTAACCTGGCTGGAGATCAAATGTAACAAAATTTTACAATTTATTCATATTTTACTTAATTTCAAATCTTGTCAAGCTCCCTTGAGGGCCTTGGAGCAGTGGTTACTATTCTGTGTGAGAGTGCAATACTCTTGAGGGATTAATCTGCACTTGGAAAGCATTATCCGTTCTGTCATTTCTTGAAGAAAACGTTGATCCTGCTTTTCACCTATTTATAACTCTGGAAGTTGAGTATTACAGATTACCCCAAGTAAGGAGTTGTGCATTTTTTATTGTAAGCTGTTCTTTTAACTAACTTGATACCAAAGGCCTATCAACATACCAAAGAGTTATACAATTGGAGTGTGTGTGTGTGGGTGTGGGTGTGGGTGTACAACTACATTTCTGTGTCCCATTTTTCAGTCTATTCTATTATCCTTAGATTTCCCCATACTTTCCTATCCAGATAATAATGAGCCCTATCAGCCACAGAAAGCTTTACAAGTGGCAGTGATACAAGCACTATGGTGATAGCAGAGGACAACGGGGGAAAATGATGAACAAGGACTATTTGAGATAGTTTTGTTTATTATTTGTTGTTGTTGTTTTTAAATAGGCCTAAATACAGATTTGATTGTGAAAGTAAACAACAAATCTGCTGCTGGTTAGCCTTTCTCTAACCTCTAAGCATTCAAGGTCCTTTTTAGAAAATACCCTTTATGCAATAAATGTAATGTGTAGCCATATTCTTCACATCAGAGAAGGTATGCAAATAGCGTATACTAACCTAAACACACATACACACACTCTCACATACATATAGTATGTGTGTAGGATAATACACACAGAAGATACACACACACACACACACACACACGGATTCCAGGCCATATATTTCCAACCTGATGCCGTCCATGCACAATAGACAATTATTATCAAGCTTATGGTTTCTATGTTGATAAAATATTAAAGACATTTCCTCTCAAACATTCCTTTGATGGGTTAGAATATTGGCCAATTTTTGGGGGGGAAGTCTTATTTGTTTCTGAAGAAAAGAGAATTTGAATGGTTTTTGTAAGAAAAAGATCTTTTGTCCACCAGACTGAAAAATAAACAATATATACTGTAGGTACATGCAGCAATTCCTAGAGGTCCATTTATTCAACCTTCAGCACACACAAACACATTCAGTACACTACCGTTCATAGATTTCTTTTCCCCCTGTTATGTTTATTAAGATGAAAAGAAAGGCATCAACATTCCACTCTAGGTTACAAATCAGGGCAGCCGTTGGGCCAACTTGACATTCATGGCAATCCATGAGGGCCGTCCTGTGTCTTCATCTATAACTCAAGGCTACAGACAGTGGGATGTGATAGTTCTTCAGCTCCAAGACAGATGTCTCACTTGTCAATCAAATTGATTCCCTGAAAACCTTAATTATGGCAGTCTGTCATTAGGATACAGGTCAGTAATTCAGTGGGGAGCTCACTGTCTTAGACAACTGTGTCCTGCTGAGTTGTTAGCCTGCAGTTTATTTGTTCCAAAGCAACAGGGAAATTAAGCAGCATTTGCTAGGTCTTTGCTTTCTTTTAAACATGTATGTATAAATGTATAAATACACATATACCTATACATAGGCACATAGACATGAAATAGCAGTAAAAATATAAATGATAAAAATGCTGCATGTTGTGAATTAAGTTTTCTCTTCTTTAAAATAGCACTAGGAAATTGGAGATTAGTTATTTCTGAATGTGTCTGGTGCAAAATATTCATGAAAATTGCCAGATTCATGTAATGTTCACTCATTCTATTTGAAAGGTTGTTGTTGTTTTTTAAATAAACAATTCAGATGGAAGGACTGGGGCAAAGCTATTTCTGGCTGAGTTTCTGAAGATCTATTTTTAGTTTGAAATGGTAACACTGGGATATAAGGATGGTACGATTTGACTCAGTACACTGCAATACCCTTTGTTTGTCCTTAAGACATAATTCAGCATAACTCAATTTCTGCTCCGTCACTTGTTAAGAGTAACTGAGGCCTTCCGGATAACCATTTTTTCCATTCTGTCATGAAGCTTTGTTTAGATAAAATGTGTGAATTCTTTGGAAGTTGCCAATATTGATGAATATATACCTTTGTGTCCTATCTCCATGTCTTTCCTGGTGTCAGAAAAGCATTTTTTAATTAAAAAAACCCATTCCATTTCCCATATTTAACGATTCCAAAAGTTTCTCTTCTCCCAAAGGAGGACTCTCGAACGTTGTTTCCAAAAAGTTCATTTTCTTAGCATTTCATTCTCCTCTTCCTTGCCCTGACACCTGCTCATTCACTCAGTCAGTTTCTATGGGACTTGTATTTATCACACACACACAAAAAGGATGACTGATAAGAAAAGGGAAAGAAACTACCACTGATATTTTTTTTTTAATTTCAGATTTCAGAATAGCAGCAAAACACATGTAAATCCATTAATACATTTGTACTTAGAACATGTTTTCAACGTTTGGATAAACTTTTTGTTCATGATTAGAAAAATTGATGGTAACTATAGGTTGTTCACAAGTTACAACCGTAGTTGAGTCTGGCAACAATTGTCAGAAGTTGTGATGGTCATGAAATAAGTCACCATGTTGCATTGCAAGCAGAATAGACATAGAAGTCATTAAGTGAATCCATTATATGCTATGGGGTAGTTTTTGCCAGAAGCTAGAAGTCAGTGCTAGTGACCAAGTGCTGCTACCAACAGTGGTATGTGTGGGTCAAGTACCAAGCACCCAAAATGTGGTCACATGATCACGAGGGGGCAGTGTTACAACTTCAAAACTTGGTCATAAGTTCCTTTTGAGGTGTTTGTAACTTCAAATGGTAGCTAAGTGATCGGTCTTAAGTCAACAGGACTACCTGTAGCACATATCACACTACTCTCTGATTGTGTTGGTTGCATTTAATCTTATTTATCAGAGACACCGGGTATATTTTGCTTAATCTTGCCTAAGATTGTGAGTTCTCCCTCTCTGGAGAGGAACTGGACAGCCATCTCTCAAGTATGATTTAACTGGTTTTCCTGCACATTGCAGAGGGATGGGTTTGATGATTCCTCCAATTTCACAATTCTATGATTCTGTGAAAGAGCAGAGGAAGCATAAAGCAGGATTTCCATTAAGGTACACGGAAAGGGTGGGAGGAGAAGGCATCAAGTTTAAATTAAAGGGTTTATAATATTTGGACTGCATCCTTACCTATCACAAAGCTTCAGTTCTGATGTAACAATAGAGATTTGTTACTAGCTGTGCCATTATGAGTTATTGGGAAGATTCAGCTAAGTTCAGGTGAACTGAGAAAGAGCCAGACAAAAAAAACCAAGATACTGGTGGTGGTGGTGGGGAAACACTCTGTGGTGTTTTTGTAAAACACTGGTGACTGGTATACTTAGTGCCTGGACATCCAACACAGAATTCACAATGTGACTCAAACTGCCCAGAAATACTATTGATACCTACCTGGTGAAGAGCAAAGACTTCCATCTCATCTGATAGGCAGATATTCATAATGCTTGTTTAACTGCTTGTTTAACTGTTTAACTGTTTCAAGAATGCTCCTCTCTCAGGTTGTAGAGTAGTGCTGCACTTGGGTCTAATGCAGCTGATTATTTTAAAGAAATTGTGACTTCTAGGAGTGTTGAGTGGTCATTTGCATCAGAAGGGTGTGATAAACATGTTGCATAAATGTTTTAGAGTTGGACTATAACTGTCATAAACTGAGACCATTTACTATGCAGCCTCAGAATTATGTTATTTAATAGACCCTGCCTCATTCCTCCAGAGAAATTGATTATTGCTCTTGACACAGAGACTGAATTAGCAATAAAAAACTATCATGGGATACCTAATATCTCTGAGCATCTGATAGTTGGTTAGACTATGTGATCAGTGCTACTGTTAGCTGCTGAATGTAGACTGTTTCTTCAATATTGTTGCAGCTTGTTTAATCCCATTTATTGGTGTCCTATAGAAAGAGAATCCATCAACCTGCATTATCTATGTTGAGACATTCTACACCTGAAAATTAGATCTGTTCCAGGTATTACTATAGCTAAATAGGATTATAAAGTGTTTTTCTAACCATTACACCATTCAACTAGGGAATACAGATAAAAAATATATTTTTGTACTATAACTTAGGAATTTGTACTGAATTGCTGCTTATTGAGCTATTTCACAAAATTAATTCATCCATTTGGCTGTAATTATTGAGACTCTACTGGTTATTTATGTATCCTATCTGACATGTTGCAAGCAAATTTGCTGAAGAGTAAAAAAAGAGTAAAAAATATAAAATCAACAAATACTGTGATTTTCTGGGAATTAATCCAATGTGTATCATTTAATTTTTTTATGCCTTAGAGATTTATTTGCAATATTGTTTTTCAAAGATGTAGGTGTCCATCTTATATAAAGGGAGGAGGAGTTCATGTCAATAGTTAGCATTGGGCTGCAGACTGCAGATACATTGGACTCCTATGCAGTGTAACATTATACAACGCTATGCTCCATATAAGTGCATACGTACAATAATATTCAAATTAGTTGTTATTTCTAAAACTGATCTAGATATGTACTACATATACATTGACTGATGTTTCTCTTCTGTTTCTCTTTGGCAACGAGTAAATAACACCTGGTGTAAATATCACACTCAATTAAGTGACAATGATTTAGGCTTTCTAACAACACCATTTCAATTAAACAGTAGCTACTTTGCCAGTGTCATTCAGTGATTCTGCTTTTCCACCCAAAGATCTCCTTTATACATACTTTAGTAGGTAGAACAGTAGCTATCTTGTATTTCCTGCTGTTCATCCGAATGTCAGTAAACTGCAAATAAATAAAATTCATTAAAGTAAAAGCAAAAGAATATGCAGAATAAAAATCAGTCCTAATGTAATTAAAACCAGAATGGAAGCAACATTCTTTTCTCATAAACAGCCAATCCCTTGAGCCTTTCAAACATCTTTTAGTCTAAACAGCTTTAGATAGATCTAAAGTCTATCTTCATGCTGTTCTCCACTGCTTCAGAAAGACAGAAGAACAGAAATTTGACATATCCATATTTTGGGGCAAAATATATCTTTGTTAGTATCAAATTTGATTTCCCTTAAGTATGCTGTCACCTCTGTTGCAAAAACATTAAAGGTTAAATAGAAAGAGATTCAGCATAATTTAATGTGTCAAACCTTTAGTGCATCCTGGAGGTCTGAATAGATGGAACTACAATTTAATTTCCCTGTAGAGCCTCTTCCATGTAATTCCTTTTGTACAAAGAGTGAACTGATAAAAAAATAGAGTTTTTCTCTATAAATCCATGGAAGGTAGTTTTAGCCTCAAGATAATTTCTGATTTGCTGGCTAGACCCAGAATATCACCAAGAGAAAATTATCCTCTGGGCAGAGCAGCAATCAGTTTCCTAAAGAGATTGACCTTCAACTAGGGAGATATGTTAGAAAACAAGAAAGAGACAAAACAAGGAAAGCTTGCTTATAATCAACACAAGGCTCAAAGATCTATCTCTATCCATCCTCCCTGCAACAACCATGGATTGAAATCCAGGAGCTTATTTAATGAGGTCTTATGTAACTATTTTATTTGGCCTGTGATGAATGATGATGATGATGATGATGTAGATAAAGTCATTGTCCACTCCTAGCAATGACTAGGAGTGTGCTAATCTGTATTGATTTATCTGAATTTTGTATGTTATTGTTGATTTCCCTTGTTTCTGTTCCCCTAACAAATTCTGTCATATCTATATACTGTTTGTTTCACTGATTATTTTCTGGAAAAGCTTTCCCATGTGCAACACTGCACAAATTACATCACCCACTGTGTTTAAGGATTTCCACAATGTTTGTTATGTTCTGTCCTTTGGATAGGAAGTTCCAAAATGTCTTCCTTTCTGGTTTTTGTTTTTGTTTTTACAGCTAGAATGATGGAAGAATTCTTCAATAGAAGGACTAAGAGCGTACCCACTGAATAGACTGTGGGGCAGCTAACAGAATTATATTTCATTGGATGAAGGAGGTCTTCAAGAGGCATTTTAATTTATCTCTTTATTTGGTTTGTAACACCTTCATTTAGTGATGAACCTTTAAAATAAAAAGCGTACTGTGGTTTTATTTATTAATTATTTTAATTTGATTGCATTTTTTATTAGTTCAAAGTTGACTAAGCCTTCCATCTTTCTGAGATCGATAAAATGAAGACCCAGATTGTTGGGGCCAAAATGCTGATTCTGTGAACTGTTTAGGGAGAGGGCTATTCGGTACTGTGAAGCAGTATACATGTCTAAGTACTATTGCAATTTATTGACTTTAATTCTTTCAAACAAAATTACTGCAAATAATGGAGCCATAGTAACATATGAATAAAGATATATGATTGAAGGCAATATTCAGAGACACAGTTAAATTGTTGATTATAATAAATCACAGTGGAGGTGATTGATTGATTAACAATGGATCCCATTCTGCTTCCACTTGCCGCATCTTTTAATTGAGCTGTAATGTTTTGGATTTCCTATTAACTTACATTTTAATTTATATACTAGTAGTTTTATTTTTTATGATTGTAAAATGTCCAAAGTTACCTTGAGTTAAGATGGGTGACCTATTAATTAATTAATCACATACATGCATACATACATACATACATACATACATACATACGTATGTAAATAAAGGCAAAACTACCTAGCTTACCAGAACCAGTGGCTAATATGCACCCCTGCTTGGTTTGCTTATGTTTTTTATTTGGCCTTTTAGAAAATATTCAAGAAAGGAAATTATTCCTGATGGGATTAATCCGGAAAATCTGTAACTCATTTAAATGATTTCCAGTATAGTGTTGTTCTCACCTGTTCAGAGCATCCAGAAGTGGGAGGTGCTTCAGTCTCTTCTGGAAAAGCTGCACTTAAAACTCCGGGATGCTTCTCCTCCTCCATGAGACACCTCCCCAGTGTCCCCCAGTTTTAGCTCAGCCTTCGTGATAAGAGGTTGTGCACTCCCTGACTGTAATAGTTTTCTGATTCAGCTAGTCAAAATTCAGGTTTGCTCTTGGGATATATTTCTCTTTTATCTTGCTGGCATTGGATAAGCAGGCTAGTCCTTAAACAGGATTTTTTTTTCTTTTTGCAATTGCTTTTGGATCATTACATTGGAGTGAAGCCACAAGTGCCATTTCAAACAGCGGGACATTTTTGACAGAAAAGGATCCATCCAGGCCCTGTATAGCTGGTTTCCCTTGCTTGGGACCAGGAATCCAGAATATTTCTTGCTTGGAGCACTTGGGGGTTTCCCTTGTTGGGGACCCTAAGATACTGTTTCCCATATACACATTTTTACATGTAGATATAGGCACGTATATGTATATGTATTAGTTTTTTAAAGTTTTCGCGGGTATTTACATGTGTGCTGTTCAGTTTCCTTCAGGTATTATCCCACGTCATTGTCGTGCTTTTAAAGCACGGCAATGATGTGGGATAATACCTAAAGGAAGCTGAACAGCACACATGTACATGTATATATGTGTGTGTGTGTGTGTGTGTGTATGATAGATATAGATAGATATATCATACCCATAGTCAGCTCCAGAGGAGCACCACTACCAAACCTAGCTAAACACTTAGCAAAACAGCTACAGCCCCATGCTGAAACAGCAGTTTCACATGTACAAAACTCATACCACTTCTTGGAAATGATCAAAGATCTGAAGAACAAGAACAAGAAGATCTGCTTTTAAGTTTCGACGTGGTTTCACTATTCACTCAAGTCCCAATAAAAGAAACTCCTGAAATCATCAAAAATAAATACCAA
>BHFT01042792.1:0-21077 GCA_004320025.1 Laticauda laticaudata
TTTTTCTTGCTGTAATAATCCACCCCAGTATATCAAGGTTGCCAACCTTTTGGATCCCAGGGCCCACCAAATTTGTATTTTTAAATCCTGAGGATCAGTAATATAATTGGCCCTGGGATCCAAAAGGTTGGCAACCTTGATATACTGGGGTGGATTATTACAGCAAGAAAAATGAATTATTACTTTATACAGCAAGAAAAAATGAATCTCAATCAAATAAACTGGAAAAATAACTCCTATTTTGGAATTACTAATTTCATCTCTATGTTGTATGTTGAATATTCCTTGAATGCTATAAATCAGAATTATTGGGCATAATGATAAAAAATCATTAGTGTTAGCTTTGGAAGCCATATTAAGACCAGATGCTCTCACACTGCCACATTTTAAGTCTGGGAAAGTGGGACAGGGGAATTTCTTGGAGTGTATGTTGTTAGAGATAACATTTTTTTTTCTAATTCAAGGTCATGTTATTTTGTGCATAAGTGAGGGAAGTTTTAAGTTAGGACGGATGGTGATTGGGGCATGTGATGTGATGATGGGTGCAGGAGATGGATTTGTAGTTTTATTTATTGGAAGGAAGCCTGGAACTTTCAGATTCAGGTTTCCCAGTTGTGCCAGTTACATTCCAAAATAAAAGGAACTTTTGAGAAGATGTCTGTCTCAGAGTTATTGGATGGAGTGGAGGTTTGCTGAAATGCTGACATTTAATTTCTACACCGAAGAGCAAAAGAAACAGTTTTTTTCCTACAGTCGTAGGTTCCTAATTGTACAAATAGAACTTAATCAACGGTCTCTCCAACAATTATATTTGACCTAATAAACTAGATTCATTGGTTTCAAATGAACAAATGATTAAAAAAAAACAATAAATCTAAAAATTTGACAAGATCAGAATGATTTGGCTACACTGCTATTATTACAAGAGTTATTATTTAAATCATGCAAAGGAATTCCTGTGATCCAGATGAATATTTTAATCAGATGATAGATATAATGCATGAGTTTCTTGCTCCTGTTCTAAACAAGATATAACTGAAATTTTCATGAACAGATTTCTCCCTTATTTTTCTGAGAGTATAAAACAATAATACTAAGCCAAGTAAAGACGCAAAGATTACAAGATATGATTCGATGTTTTTGTAAAATATACAGTCAGCTCTTTTTTAGCAACCACAATCAGGACGAGCAACCCCATTGCTAATGCAAGAATCACTAAATGTAAAATCACGTGATCACAGTGGTTTTCCATCACTTCTCTGTTAGTCATTAAATAGCAAGTAATTAAGTGAAATCACATGACTACAACATATGACTTTATTTCCATATTTTCCATTAAATCTTATAGCAAAATGCTTGGAAAACATGCAAATTGTGATCACGTGATCACAGGATGCTGTGATGATTGTATGTTTGTGCTGGTTATGAAGTGCCTAAATGGTGTTCACATGACCATAAGATGCTGCAATAGTAATAAATGCAAGGTTTGGTCACAAAGCTGTCTGTTTTGCACCATTGTGATCAAATGGTCACTAAGCAAAATAGTCACTAAGCAAGAACTACCGGTAAATACTAAAAGTTTTATTCCAGTTTTTATTAGCTGAATTAAAATGTGAATCATGTGAGATGATATCCCATTCAGGTGAAATGATATCCTTTGTCTTATGTTATATATCATCTGGTTTTGGAGACAGTACCCTATTTGTCAGGCAATCAATTAATATTTTGAATATAAAGGGGCAATGTAGAACAAAGATTGATATGAAGAAGATATGCTATGTCTTGTTGATATTGATGAAGATTTGCATTTAAATTTGCATGTACTATGTAACCATTTAAAATAGTCTCAATGTATTTTCAATTTGCAAAGCATGTTCACCATTTTTCAGATTATCATTGTTGTTCCTATAATGTTGCCATATTCACTGGAATAAAGTTCAATAAACTGATGAGATTGATGGGGTTTGATAATCAGTTAAGTCTCATGTTGGAATAAATCAAAAGTGCCTTAGTACGTATGTACTTAATTTTTCCATAACAGGTACAAAGCTCTGGGCCCTTCCAAACAAGAGTTCAAAGATTCATATTTGTTATTCCATTGCAATTTTCAGTCCCTTCCCATATCTTTCAGAAAATATGGATGCTTACAATATTAAAACTAGGTATGATATCATGAGTAACATTTTATTTTAGAACTTTGGCACATTTTTTTGAAGCACTTACTTTTTGTCCACCATCACAAAGTATGTATATAAGGCCACTCCATGGAAATATTGATTTATTATCTGCAAGTGATGGATTTGGACTCACATGAATTGAAATATTGCTCCTAGAAAATGAATTCAGTACTTAGTTCTGAACTTAAGTGAAATGAAAAAACTTAATATAATAACTTATAATACTTTGATTTGTATAGAAGAATCATCAACTTTCTTGGTTAAAGAGTTACAGTATAATGAAAAAGTTCATATGCTGGTGAATCATTTAGCAAAACATCCATAAAGCTAGTACACCACAGATTAATTTTATTATATCGTACATAAAATAGCTCAAAAATATCCTTGCAGCGTGCAGTGCATCTGTGCATGTGCATGCAATCCCCTTGCCAGATGCTGCGCGATCCCCCTGCAGCGCACTGTGTGGCAGTGCATGTGTTCCCCTTGCTAGACGCTGCGTGCCTGTGCCTGCGCGAATGATCCCCTTGCAGCACGCAGTGTCTGCGCATGCAATCGCCCCCCCGTGCCATCCATCTGCACATGCATGTATGACCCTCCAGTGCATGCGCTGCCCATTTCTGCACACCCCTAGCCTCCCACGTATGCACGCCAGATACCCGAAAATCAGGTGTTGGACAGCGGCAGCGTGTGCGCATGCACAGTGGGGCTCTTCCAGGTGAGCTCTCATGTGCTGAGGGAAATGGCTCTGTGAGCCACTTCCGGCATGCGTGCCATAGGTTTGCCATCACGGCCACACAGATTCAGTTTGCAACTCATCAAGAATTACAGTCAAATGACAACATTAGGAGCCACACTTATGGCCATAGAAAAACTCCTATAACAAAATGTAATTAATTTGACTCACAGTCTAATTCTATGTATATATTCTGAATTCAATGACACTTTCAGGTAAATGAATACAGAATCAAAAGGCATTATCTATCTGTTCTCATTAAATATTCAGAAACAACAGAAGTACGTACCCTGATTCAATAGTTCCATGTTGAGGAGTTACCGTGAGACAATGAGCAGGCCATGATAGTTCAAATTTCAATGATCGGTTTGAGTTATTCGTTATTTGTGTATATTTAGTAACTGTTGCACCACCTTTTGAAATAAGAATTGCATGTTCAGATATCTTCCACAAATATTTGAATTGCAAACATTTTATATACTTACTGTTAACTTAAACTTGTAAATTTTGACAAAAATTATATCCATTTTTTCTGAATTGGTAACTGATTATTCAAGCTGGAGAATTATCAGATTCCAAGATCCCATTATATTGTATAATTAATAATTTTCAAATATAAGACTACATCAACAGGGAAAAAGTCGCAACAATATTTTTATTTTATACTAAAACTTGCTAAGTTACTCACTTTGAAAAGGAGCTGTGAGAATCATGAATTCTGGTTGAAGAGTCCAAGTTTCATGAGAAACAAGAGTATTTTCATTTAGGCCATCATTTTTTGAAGATAGGGCACAGCCATGAGGTCCTTTTACGGGTAGTACATCCAGAGTCATAGCAGATTTCTCAGGAATACCAGGTCTTTAAACAGTTAAAAACTAGTTAATCACTAATTATTAGGAGAATAAAGAGGGAAAAGTGTAATTTAAAGACAATTACCAAGTTTTATGACTGTTACAACAGATGGTGATCATGGGCAGGCTCCACTAGGGTCATAAGCCAAATACTATCTATAAAACATTTAGGGCTAAATGTAACAGAGCTCAATATCAATGATCTTGTAACAGAGGCTAAAGGGTAAAATGTCTTTTTTATGTGTATTTATTGTGTCTGTTTGTATTTAGATTTTTCTCTTTCTTAATATTGTGTATAGTAAGTCATCCAGAGCTATTGCTTTAGACAGCCACATGAATCTCAAAGAAAAGAAGACAGGTCCTCCCGTTCCTTGAAAACCAGTATGCTTCCTTTCCCCCTCCCTTCAAATTTCTCAACTTCACACATTTTCCAAGGGAGAAACCAAGAAATATTGATGTTTTCCAGCTCCTAGGTAAAGTTTTTCAAAACAATTCTAGACCCAAAAACTGTTCATTCCCTGGAATTCCTGAGAAAGAAAGGGCCTTTAGGACCAAATCCATGATAGGGTATCATGTGAGAGTAATTTTACTCTTATTCTTGGGCTACATTTTCTAAATTTTATAATTTTATTCTAAACAAAATGAAACAAAGAGAAAAGATATCATGAACACATGAGTTAAAAATACATTTTATTCAGATACACTTTGTTAAAATTTACTGGTGCATATTAATTGACCACTAAGATCTATTTTTAAAATTTTATCTGTAATTCCCCTATTTAATAAGGAACTGTTTATTAGCAATTTTAAGATTTAAATATTATTTCATTAGCAATTTAAAGCATTTTTTTAAAAAAGTAAATGCTATTACCTCTCCAATGCCACTTGACGTACTGAAGATGGCCTAATATCAGATACGGTGCTTGCAGAATCATTAACAACAGAGAGTGTAATCTTTCGCATGTTTGTCAAAAAATACTGGAGATCATTTAGCTGTTGTGGAAGGTCATATACTAGAAAATAATTAATTAGGAAAATTGAATTAATGAAAGAAAAGCTCCACCATTCCAATATTATATAATAATAACAACCAACAACATGGTACGAGCCTCTGGCTCAGTGGCTAAGAGTGCAGTACTGCAAACCACTTCTGAAGCCAGCTGCCTATAATTTGGCAGTTCAAATCCCACCAGGCTCAAAGTTGACTCAGTCTTCCATCCTTCTGAGATGGGTAAAATGAGGACCCAATATGCTGACTCTGTAAACCGCTTAGAGAGGGTTGTAAAGCACTATAAAACAGTATATAAGTCTAAGTGCTATTGCTATTATAGTTTTGCATCCTATTAATAATCTTTATAGTTTCACCATATGTGGAACATGTTCTCAAATAATTTCACAGATAAAGTTCATGCTAATGAAAGCAATAACAAATAAACTCTACATACAGGGTTGCAGGAATCTTCTATTTGTTCTGGACTTTTTGGAAAGGGATTGCATCATCTGAACAGATTTTTCTTAAAATTTTGTCCAAGTAATGACAATGGAAATAAGCTAGTGCCATTAAATATCTGTACCAATTCCTAAAATAATTGGTTCTCTTGTACATGGTAAGTGAAGTAGACATACAGCAATGTGGTGTGATGTGTTAAAGTATTGGAGCAACCAGAAGACATAGGCTTTACTTCAGTCACAAAAATCTCAATGAGTGACTATAAGAGTAAAGAGCTAACCTCAGAGAAGGAAGAAAAGAACCACTGAATGATTTGTAGAACAGATTACATAGTCCTAAAATGAAGCAAATATGAGAAACAAACTCAAAATAACTCAATTTTAGTTCAAGATGAATCAAGAAGAATAATCAGACTTTCAGATTCAGTTCCTTTATTGACAATAAAGCGGGGTCCTGGTATCCCCTTCAAAGAAAATGAGCAAAGAAAGCAATACATTTTAAGTGTATACATATAATATAAACTACACAGAATTTCAGAATACCTTCTTCCACCAGGTCTTCTCCGAGAAATTCTTCATCAAATTTAATATTTACTACTGGATTATCAGGAGTAAGTATTTTTTGCAATTTTTCAGATTTATGTTGTATCGTTCTAAGTAGAAAATTTAACATGATTTTAAATATATTATTAGTTTCATGAAGTAGTTGATAAAATAAAAAAAAGTATGTAAAAATAGTGGTTCCAGTTGTATCAGTTTAAAAGCAGCATCCAAGACTACTAACAAGCTACTACTGAGCTACTCCTTGTTATATATATAAGCAAGATATAACAATGGATCAGTGGTAGGATTCAAATTTTACTACCAGTTCTGTGGGCATGGCTTGGTGGACATGGCAGGGGAAGGATACTGTAAAATCTCCAATCAGAGGTGGTATTTGCTGATTCTCCAGATTTCTCAAAATTTCTACTAGCGGTTCTCCAGAACTGGTCAGAACCTGCTGAATACCACCCCTGCAATGGATGAAATTTAAAATCAATGTAATTTTGATTCTATAAGGAAAAAGACATTATCCAATACTTTAAGCATTCATGGTTAACCTAAGAAACTTACTGACAATTATTTTCTTTAAATGCCTTCCATGGAATAAAACACTCAATTTGTTCCTTTATCCATCTACAAAAAATTCTGAGCAGCAATAATTTCATTTATCCTCTGCATGATGATGGGATTCAAAAAGTAAAGATTTTAGCGACTATAATAAAACTGTGGAGACTATAATAAAACGCATGAACATGGGTTTTTCTGCAACCAAAATTAATATTCTTTTTGGTCTGTTAAAAGAGATTCATAATAATAACCTGCCATTTAGAATACATTTTTTAAAAATCATGATCTGGCAGGCCTCCAATATACATGAACTGTAAAAAAAATCAGAATCTTTCAGATTATTAAATACAGTTCTGAAAAATGCAGGTGGAACATAGACAACTGGAATCACTTTAGTCTAGAGGCTTCCCACTGGAGTCATCCGAGTATAAAACAGTTCCAACTAAATTTCAAATTAAAACACATGGAAAAAATGTATTTGGGATGCTGTTATTCAGTTTGACAATTTAACAATTATCAGCACTGTTCAAGACAACCTCAGAACTCTTTCATTAATGAATAATTTATAAAACTAACTGATACTTCTTAAATTGCCCTTTGGTGCGAATAGTACAATTGACATTGTACTATTGGCATTTGATTAGGAATGTTAGTACCATCAACAAAAAATAAAGTTCACTGAAAGGCAATATTGGAAGTCCTCTGCTGTAGTACATTTTACCAAATTACAGGTTCAATAAATTGAATTATTAAATTTCAAAAACAGACAAAAACCTTATATAATATAGATTAAAAACTACATAAATTTCAGTATATGGAATTAATTTCCTGATATTTGAATTCATTCCCTTCCTTTGAACCAATTATCTTAGATGGTGAACAGAATGATTGTTGAGGGAATAACTATGAGTTTTTAAAGTTATTTTGGCTTTCAAAGAAACAGATTTTACCTGCAACATTGTTGTCTCAAAATTTCATCACCATAAAACAAGCAAATTGTAGACAACACTGATGAATTCTTGATTTCTTCAGAGGGAATATATGTAATTGCAATTTTCTGAGAGAGAGAGTTATTATTGTATTAAATTTCACATATTTCTGTAAGTGCTATAATATTTGATTAAAAATATGTATGGATACAAAACAAAATTATAATTGAATTGATATCTTGAAACGCATAAGAATTTACAAAGGTCATACGTATTTATCCAAGCAATTACATGGCTGACTGATTACCTGCTTCAAACCTCTCTTAAGGATGAACTTTTCTGGAAGAATTTTCATTGTATTTGGATCCATGATATTTTTTTCACAAATGTTTTTAAAACACAATGCTGTTACATAGGCAGCCCGGCAGCCCGTATTTTGTACAGAGAAAGTAGTATGACTTGTTTTACCAGGTACTAAATCAGGCAGTCCTAATATATATTTATTAGCATGTTTTTTAACATCTTCTAGTCTCACATTGCTTCTTCCTCCATAACCATACAATGGTATCTAAAAGACAAAGAGAAAAAAGCACAAACAGAAACGACATTAATTGAAAGAGTCCCTTCATATTGCTTTTCATTTGCTTAGTTCAAGAAAAAAGGGGATCCTAAATTATGAAAGTGCATAAAGATCTTCAGGTACACCCACTTACCACTCAACACTATGGGTTTAAATTACATAAAGGCACCATGTCTGAAAGATTGCCTTCTCTATGTACTCAGCTATTTGCTCCTACATACTGTATGTACTTTATATTGGAGGGGTTATCAGAACATAAGAAAATCAATACTGTATGAACAAGGTCCATGCTTATGACATTGAATATAGAACACAAATAGCACAATGGTTAATCAGCAAGTATTTTTAAAACCAGATTAATTAAATATGTAATATTAATTGAATAGGTTGTTATTTTTTATTTATTAAACAAACATAGCTGCCCAACTTTAGGTGATTCTACATGGCTTACATTTTAAAAAATCCATCACATTATAAAAACCCATAAAGAACTCCAGCCCATCTCCTAGGTCAGCAACAACACAATCAAATCAGCAATCTGAATTTTCTTAAAATATGTCAACAAAAAAAGTCACAAAATGGCATTTAAAGCTCTTTTATCTCTGAAGCCATAATATATTTTATTTTATTTTCCAAAAACTTTATTGATTTTTAAAAGACAAACATATACAAACAAACACATAACATAAAAACAAAAAAAAATCTTTTTTGAAAGCAGCTTGATCCCGGGTTACATCTCTTCGTACACACATAAATTCAAGTTCATGCTCACTTTTATATACTATTCCATATCTTATTATCATTCAACATTTTCTATATAGCTTCTCCACTCTTTTCACTCTCTTCTTTTTATTTCTTTCATTTCATAATCTTACAGTTATATCCTTTGTCTATCCTGTTCACTGTCTATTATGTTTTTCATTAACACAAAATTTCTCCTGTAATCACTGATTGGAGTATGACGCGCTTTTATCTTTCCCTAAATTTAACACTTAAAATAATACATAACTTTCATTCAGATTCTGCTTCGTACATTTCTTAAAGCTAAACACTATATTTAAAAAAAGAAAAAAATTATAATATAATAATTACAACAACAATCCATACCAATTGAACTCTATCGTTAAAATTAATATTCATTTTAATCTTAAACATTTTATACCTTCTTTTTCAAGTAAGTATCATGCCTTCTATGGGAACACTTATAAATTTTATGTAGTTGCTTCGCCCGCACTTCACCTTATATTTTAAGACATTATGTATTAAAATGTTCCCATTCCTTCTTAAATTCAATTCTCTCATATTTCATTTCATTTATTTTGTTTAAAAAAAAAAAGAAATTTCCACTAAATTACGTTGAATATTTGATCACATTTTATAATTGTGTTGTTCCAAATTTTCTAACATTATTTCTAATAACAAATACAACAATACAATCTTACGTATTTTTTGCAGGAATCTCTTTTTCAGTTATATTTTTTACCCATTATCTCTAAATAAGTCCTGTTTGTTTACATCTTGTTTCAAACTTTATAGCTTTCTCTTCCCTTCCTTCCCTCCTTGCTTCTCCACTCCTTTTTACCCTCTTGTCTCTTAATCTCTACCCTCTTCTGTATTCCTCTTTTCTGTTGCTTTCTGACATTGTGTTCCACTTTTCACCTTATTTTCCCCTTTTTTTGGTTGTTTTTTTTAAGTCTTCAATCTCCATTCTCTTTCCCCCCTTTTCCCCTTTCTTCCCTAGATAAAGTTGCTTGTTCATTAAAGATGGCTTCTTCTTCATCCCAATCTTCTTGTTTTTGTAGTTTCTCATACGTAGAACCGCCATTTCTAAAAAAATGAAAACGGAGCAAAAGAGCCCTTCTCCTTCTTGTTCCTCTTTTTATATTTTTATAAATTCCATTTTCAGTTCATCCACAAATAATGCCATTGTAAGAAAAAAATTTTAAACAACCCAAATAATTTTATTCATTCAAATAAAGAATTTCCAAAAGTCCCAAAGTCACCAAACAATCCAAATACCACACAGTCTATTTCATTTAACACTTATCTTCTTTTTTTTCACTTTTTCTTCCTGGGGTTGTAATTCAGTTACAAAAGTTCCCCAATTAAAATGTGTCTTTAGAAGTCTTGTTATGATTTTGTTCTAGTCTTTTAATTCCCAAGCAGTCTCCTCCAGCCACAAATCTTAATCTTAATTTTATCCTCTCCCTTCGCCACTTACAGCATGAAAAAAAAATTTTTTTTCCAGTGTTCAGAAATCTTTATTGTCCCCTTGGCTTTTAATTTTCCAGTTTGATTACCTGCTGATGCCAAAGCGCGGTTTCTTCCAATTTCTCATTCATCTGCTGTCACCGTAAGGAAGGAGAGTGAGAAAAAACAAACTTTCCCTTTTCAACTTTCATTCGCGTGCTTTCTAGATCTTCTTAGGAACGATGTTTCTTTTTTCCAAAATTTAAAATTCGAATTTAAATTCCAGGATGTCTTGGATGTTGCTTCTCCTCCCGGTCAGCCAAAACTTTCACTTCTCAGCTTCCTCCTGTTTTCCCGATGAAAGCTTCTTTGTGGTGGCCATTTCTGACTGCCGCTCTACCGCTTTTGGAAAAGGGAGTTAAGCCAGCTGAGGAGGGGAGGTGCGACTCCCCCCAGCCCCTGCTAGGTCTCCCCTGTCTTCAGCTACCTCTACGGGGTAGCTCTCACCCCGTGGCACTCCAGCAACGAGCGCAGCAGAAACCGTGCACGATCGCGGATTCCTGCCGCCGCCGAGCCTTGCAAACCGGAAGTCCTCCATAATATATTTTATTTTATTTGCACTTTTTTCTGCTTTTCTTAAGAAAGTTTATAATTGTGCCATTCAAATAAACATACAGTTTTACCACTGTGATACAAATCTTGTAATGTGAAGTAATACATATTTTAACATAGATGGGGATTATAATTTCTTGAGTTCTCATTTCCCCATATTAATCAGAACAAAAATATACACTCCCTCTATGTCAGGAAACAGCAGCTACAATGTATTACAATAGTGCAATATGGTCAGAGATTTAATTCAGACAGGCTCAGCAGATTATGTTAAAAATAAATTTTAAAATTTCACAAATAGTAAATCTAAACTGAAAAGTACACTGAAAAGTCCAAAATGACAAGTATTATCAGAAGTTCAAGGATATTTTATTCTCTTAGGAATGAGAAACTGTGGTGATGTATAAGCTTATTCTGATCATGTCCTAATTTTTCCCAATTTAAAAGTATGTATGTATTATCTAAATTTATTTCAGAAATAAAGGAAAACAATGTAGCAAAAAAAACTTAAGCATCACATTATAAGTAGAGTAGACAACTTACAGTGAATTTGACTCCTAGCTGAGGTAGAACACCAAGCTGTTTCATTTCCAGTTTTGCAAACATGCAAGCTAAACGATATGGTGTAAATGTTAGACAGATATTGTAATCGTGCTTTGGGCGGATCTTGATTTCACAGTTATTGTATACATATTCTCCAATTTTCAACTACAAATGTAGAAGGAAAAAATCATTCTAAGTTTACCTGTGTTAAGTTGTCAATAAATATTTTTAGTTTCAAATAATTTGTTCTATAAATTAAGACAAAATTAAGACCAAAAAATCTCTAAAATTTTATAGCATCAATTCAAAAAATCTTGATTGATGAAAACATTTTTCATTCACACCCAGTTCTACTTTGTAACATTTTTCATGTGCAGGCTCAATAGAGTCAAAGCAATCTACATGCATTAATTTTCTGAAGAGAGGCTTTGTTCACAAAGCTGTAAATTAGAAAATGACAACACTTTCCCAAAAGATTGGCTTCAGAACTGGCAATTACTATATTCAGGAACACTGGTTTACGCTAACAAAATTAGCACTAAATATTTTAATGTTGGTTAACATTAAATAAAACCAACATCTTTTTCAAAAATTTAAAGTCTTGAATCATATAAGATTTGTAATTTATTCATATTTATTGACAAATTCTGCTGAATTCAATGACCATAAACCTTAGGAATTATCATCCTATACAGAAGGCTTCAGCTTGAAAAACAAAATAAAGCATTGTTCTAGTGTAACTTTGTTACCACAAACAAACATAGCCTCATTCTCAATCAGGTTTATTTACCATTTTCTTGTCTTACCTGGAAGCAATCTTGATCCTCACCCCTTATTAGCAATCTTAACTGCTGAGAAGTTGATGAAGAGTCATTTCTCAGAATTAATTTCTGTTGCCTAAAAATTATAACATTTGATGGCAGTTTATTTGTACTCAGGAAATGCATTTTTAAAGAAATATATTAAATCTGCCAAGAAAGAACTGTATTACTTAGAAGCCAAAGCAATCATTAATTTAACTGTTAATAAAGTGTCAGGTTGTATTTTAATATATGAAGTACTAAATTACTTAAATTTTCAAAGATTGAATATTTCAAATTTAGCATCTGCAATGAGATATTGTTAGGCTTTCTAAGGCTAAGCATTTTGGATGCAATTAACAGATCACTTTGTTCAGCAAGTATTTCACTATTAAGTAATTGAGTAATTTATTGATCTGCATGCCATCTCAAGGTACAATTTAATAAAGACTCACAGTTAAAAATATGTTAAACAGGGCTGTCAAACTCCTGGCCCACGGGCCGGATGCATCATACACTGGCCATGTCCATGTCCAGTTTAATGAAGGGGAAAATAGTCCCGATATGTCACATGATGCTGCCATGACAACATGAGTTTGACACCCGTGTTAAAACATAGAGGAGAAAGTTGTACAACTACTCAAACTTTACTATTTTCTTCATTTTACTGAGCAAAACAATTTGTGGTGTTAATATTTCCAAAGATTTTTGAACTCTTCAATTCCAGAGTAGATTTTAATGATATGCTCAACAAGGTCACAGATGGGGTTATAGGTAGTCCTAGTTTAGTGACCATAATTGTGACTAGCAACTTGGACATTAAGCAAAGCAGTTGCTAAATAAAGCTGCAACTGTTCTTGTGTTCTTACTTCAGCTTTCCTTTGCTTTACAGACCTGCAAAGATCGTAAATGCAAGGATTGGTGATAAAGTTACTTTTTCATCACTGTTACTGTTCATCACTGTCAGATGATTACTAGTCAAGGCAATAGTGAAATGAGGACTATATGTACTATGTCATGAGAATAGCCAAACCTAATCAATAATGTAACTGTGGAGCAAAACTTTTGGGTTAAAGTGTCCTCCCTGGTCAATTGGTATGTACAAAGATCAGTTCCGCAAAATAAAGTGTTGAAGTTAGAAAAGACAGTATTACAATTACAGAACTAATTTGTTGTTTTCTCGTTAATTTGTTGTTGTTTTCTCATTAAAAGCTTATATGGTTCTTAATTTGCAAAGATTGTGAATATATTTTTCCCTCATGAGTGAATTTGTGGGATCCTGCCTAACTATCAGAATGATTCAGAAGACATGAGCATTTTTTCCAATGTTATTTCTATATTTTGCTTTCTGCTTTTTGAAGGTGTTTGGAGGTGTAAATTTTGCTGAACAGAGATCAACAAGACAGATATTGTTTATGAAGTAGGGAGAAAGGAGACTGCTAGAAAAGAGAGCAACAACAGACAAGAAGCTAGTTTGTGTGTGAACTGTATTTTTGTGAGTGTAAATTGGAATTTTATATGCTATATTGAAATATGGCATATTTTGAGCTAGTTTGGGCAAATGTACTATTTTTCAATCAAATCCTTGCTACATAAGCAATTACAATTCAAAGACTAAACATTCGGACTGCAGCATTCTATGGGAGGTGGGCACTAATGAGACTTCCTTCAATATTGTCACAAATACAACAACAGCAAGTAAGAATCTCCTGGCAACAGAGATAGTTGTATGTTTGGTAGTAACATTTTCTATGCCATGTCAAGGCATTTTCTCAAAGGAATATAGACTTTAAACCATGTGTATGTCAGAAAAATCTTGCTTTAAGGTTTCATTTATCATCATTCAGTTAAGTAAACTGCTTAAAAATGTGGCTCAAGCTTTATATAAATCAACGAAGAAGCATAAATTGCTTACATTGTTCTTAACACTTACACTGTTCTGCCAACCTGCACACCTCCCCATATCAAAAGCTGCTTGTTGGCAAGAATCGGAGGAACTTCTGAATTGGAGCATTTTTGCACCAGTGGTTTGTTCTCTTCCATTGACACATCACCTTTCACTGTTACTTTATATTCTGGCCCAGATGGCAAAACCATTATTTTCACAATACTATAAAAACAAAATTATTGTTAGATAGGCTAGAAAAATAGGAGTTATTTAATATCATCATTTTTAAAAATATGGTATATTACCTATCTGAATTTTTACAGTTCTTTGGAGAAAATTCAATAGTTACTTCTTGTTCTTCTCCAGGTATAAGAATTAGGTCTTCAGGATTGATAGATATACAGTTATCTGGCTCAACTGTCTAGAAAAAAGCAGAGTTCTTTAGAGACAATTTAGAGAGAAATATTAAAATATAATTGTACTGATAACTGCTGTGAAGAATATTGGAAGCTATTTCTTTTTATTTCTGTCTTTTTTTCCACTTTTTTTTTTCTGACTGTACTTTTAGCTTTTTCTTTTGTATCCCCCCTTTTCATTTTATCTGCTCTGTTTTTGCATTAGTTCTTATAATTGTTAAAATTTTCAATAAAAATTGAAAAAAGTGGCACAATACTATTAATATAGGTTTATAATTGTTTTAGTTTCATCAAATTAACTACAAGTTTTGATTATTGCTTTGTCATACTTTATCTTCAAAAAAATCATGGAACCAAATAAATTCTCATAATAAAGAGTCTATTTAATATAATAAACAATTATATTAATCTCATTCACCACTCAGCTGATAATTTTAAGTTAGTTCCAAGTAATAAAAATTAAGAAACCTACCATGATCTTCAAATTAACTTTTATATTCCCAGCATTCTTTAATGGCAACTGCTGTTTTGTTGATGATCCTATTTTTGCACACATATATAATGTCTGGGGGGGGGGGAAGTTTATACATTACTTTTAGAAAACAAATACAGAAACAGTCCATATTTTGTAAAATGATTTTACAGAATACCTGTAGGCCCTTAGGAGCATATATCCTTGGGGTTCCAGACCTTGCCCTCAAAGGTATACTTTTTAAAACATTACCAGGCTCTGGACAATCAATTTCCACGTCAATTCTTGCAAAGTACTCATCAGCTGCTCCCAAAGTATCTGAAACAGTTCAAGCATAAAATGTAATTTCTCATTCTAGAGTCAGCTTTGTCCTCAAATAGTTCATCATGTAATCATACATCAAAATGATACCAATTAAAATACAATTACTAAAATGAAGCTATTTAGAATATCATTTAGAATACCCAAAACATTTGTTTATATGGTATTGCTTTCAAAAAGGATAGCATTAAACTGACAACAAAAGACAAGGTTATGGGATACTCATTTTCCCCCTTCCCCCTTAATATCTAAAGGCTAGGTCACATCGCCCGATGGATGCAAAACGTATGTAAAAGGACACAGCGGACAGCCAAAAATCTGGGGGTGGCTCCATCCGTTCTAAAGGTGCCAAAAATTTGCATAAACAGAATGGAAAAGAACAGACGGGAGGGACGTACGGCGGATTAAAACGATGCTCAAATGGGGAAGCCTAGCGGATGAAAGCGGATGGAGGCGGATGCACGTCCGCAGGGGCTTCCGGGGGAGCATGCAAAGGCGGACGCATAGGGAAAGAGCGGATTGCATAGCAGATTGAAGCGGATTGTAGCGGAAGCAGAGCGGATGCATAGCTTAACTGCGCATGCGGGGAGGATGCATTGTGGCAGCCCCACGGATCTATAAAGGAGGGCTGCTCGCCAAGGCCAGCATTCAGAGGAAAGGACTGTGCCAGACACATCGTTCATAAGAAGACCATCGGGAAGAATGAGGAAGCCTGTGCCATCTTCGCCAGCCCTGGCAAGAGGGATAGATCTCACCATCCCACCCCCTGTGGTGCTGGACTCTGCTGCTGCTGCTGGGCTCTTCTGCTGCTGGTTGCTGCTCCTGCTCTGGTGCTTCTCGCTCTTGGTTCTCCTGGCTGCTGTGTGGTGGACCAGCCGCCAAAAGCCCTGAGGATAAGCCCTGATGGACGAAAAAGCCACTGCTGCAGAAGGGCCCTGCCAGAGGGAGGAAGAGGCAAGGCAAGGAGAGGGAGAGAGAAGCAAGTACTCCATCGCAGAGGAGCATGAGGAGGAGGTGCTGGCAGTGGCTGAGGGAGAATCAAGTACTATTATAGAGGAAGTGGCCACAGGCTGTATTAGAGACCACCAAGCGAAGCAGGTCGGCTTTGGAAGACAGAAGGCACCAGGAGCCTTGGGCTCACTGCTGATGTCCGTCCTCAGGTAGTGAAGCACAGGGCACACCTGGGTACAAGGAACTGCCACCTGAAGAGGTCTGGCCCAGGGCTGTACCGATCAAGCTCACCGGACCGGTGGAGCTACGGCATTGCAAAAGTGAAAGTGTCCTGGAGGGTGAGGGTCCGCCACCGAGGAGAGCCCGCTCTGTCTACCCTCACTCTCAGGCAGCCCACGACAGCCAGTCCTCTTCTGGCCAGGAGACAGCAGACCGTGTCCGGGGCAGGTGTCCACAGAGTGCCCGTGACAGAGTACCGCCACCCCTCCCGACAGCTACACAACCCTATGCCGCGAGAAACGTGGAGGCATTCTCTCGCTACCACATGGAGGAACCTTAAAGAAGAGCACAGCGTACCACCAGAGGACCAACCCACCCCCACCCCTAGGCTCCACCTCCACAGAAAGCAGACAGAGAGGCAGACCGGAGGGGACAGGAGCCACACAGTCCTGCTGGGATCAGGGACATGATCAAGACCAGCACAGATCTCCTTCTCTCAGCTGGTTAACTGTCGGAGATTTCCATTCCTCCAACCGCAAGCCCTTCCTCACCTTACAGGACCCAGACCCTCATGACATGCCCGAGGCGCCCAGTACCAGGTCATGAAGGAGAAGGATCACGGCGCTGCTGCACCACCCTCCAGGCCCAGCTGAACTGCTCCCACCCCACTCCAGGTTCTGCTCCTCCACCCCAGGCAATGGTCCACAGGCCCTTCCACGGCTGTTCCAAACAAGCCCTCTCACCTACCAGGCTACGATACCAGGACTTCCAGGCAGCACAGGCAGCCCTTCCCAGTCCAGCACAGGTTACTCACACGCCACCAAGGCTGCCACCGGATGCCACGACGCTGCGACGCCAGACGCCACTGATGCCACCAGATGCCGACGCCAGATGCCACCGACTCACAGATGTTTCCTCGCATCCACAGACGCCTCACCTCGCCCAGTGCTGCCACACCAGAACATCCCCCACTTACACTCCTTCCTCCACCCACAGGCAAGCCCGGCCTCAGAAACATTCCTTTCATTTCGGTCCTGCTGCCTGACATCCCAGGTCCGTGGATGAAGGCCTCTCAACCTTCACTGGGCTGAAGCAGCTTTCTGAAGCTTCTTGAACACCACCACCTCCGGTTGTCCTCTCAGGGCCAGGCACCCCAATGGCGGCCTCAGACCAGCACTCAGCCACTGCCACCTCCACAGGTCCCCTGGACGCCTTTACACCTGGGAGACCATGGACATGGCCTCAGAGTGACGTGAGAACATGCCAGAGATTGATTGTTTACTGCTGACTTTATCTCTTGCTGGGACACTTTTCCTTGGTTCCTTTTGCTTTTTAATTAAAGTCCTGTACATTTACTAAGACAGTTATTAATAAAGGTATATCTTTTGCTAACACACTTGGTTCATTTTTTTGTACTTAATAAACGTGAAAAAATGGTTAAGCCTTTGCCATGCATGTGGATAAGGTAAGGATAGTTGTTGGGATAGATAAGGATTAGTTGTCGGATAGATAAGTGATAGTTGTGGGATAGGATTAAGGATAGTTGTGGGCATTAGATAAAGAAGAGTGTGAGACAGATAAAAGGATATGCCCGAGGCCCAGTACCAGGTGAATGATAGTGAGAAGATAACAGCAACTTCTGCACAGACCCTTAAGGCCCAGCTGAAAGCTGCTCCTACCAAGTCCAGGTCTGCTCCCTCCCACCCCAGGCAATATTCACAAGCCCTTCCATGGCTTTCGAACAGCCTCTCACCTAGCCCAATGGCTACGACAACCAAGACTCCCACAGGCACAAGTAGACCTTCCCAGTCCAGGCCCACGGTGTACAGTGCCTCTCTTGAGAGCTTCGCTAACACACCATCCCCTGTTGTACTCTCGGGGCCAAGCCATCCCATGGCGGCCTCAGACCAGCCACTCCAGCCACAGCCACTTTCCACAGTCCCTGCCCGCTTCAACAGCTGAGACCATTGGACATGCCTCAGAGGAAAACTGAGAACAGTGCCAGAGACTGAGTGTTACCTGTTTCACTTGATCTTTGCTTAAGGACACTTTGACTTGGTTCATTTTTGCTTTTTTAATAAAGTCATACACTATTACTTTGAAGACAGTTATTAATAAAGGTTAATCTTTAACTTCAACACGACTTGCGTTTCATTTTTTTTACTTAAATTAAAGTGTTGGTGGAGAACTTTTAGAAAAGGTTTTAAGCCTTTGCTGCTTGTGGGATGTTGCAGGATACCTGTGGGATGGGGTAATTAGCTGTGGGATGGCAGGGATACTGTGGATGGGTAATAGCTGTGGTTAGGGTAATGAGCTGTGGGATAGATATAGACTCCAGTGCAAACATAGTGGGACTGTATGGTCCTACTGCTCCCAGGTGCCACACCTAGTGCCTTGTATTTATCAAATAACAATTTAATCATGATCCACACATTTTCAAACATAAAACAAAACTCTTTAATTAATGCCCTATTTCATTGTAAAGCCACTCAACATTACATGGCAGAATCTCATCAATGTGATTGAGACAGGGCTCAAGGAAGCATCCATTAAGCATCTACCATCCTTGTCTTGCCACTCCACTGCTTTCCAAGCTGGGGAGTTGCGCGCGAGTTGGTGTGAGGAGGGGTGTGCGCTTTTCTTCCCCTTAACACCGTGAAGCTTGAATAGGGGCCCTGGTACATCCCACCAGTTGTCTATTTCAGGTTTCGCCCTTGCCTTTTCACCAGGCTCCCATTTCCCCATTTCCTTGTTGAGGTTCCACAAGGGCCTGTTTCTTGCAAAAACACTGGTAGCGGGTGCGCAATGAATTGTGCAGGGATGCAAGCAAGCTTCACGATGTTCCTCACGTCTCTGGGGATGCTTCATGGTGGTGAGAAGTACCTTGGAACCGTTGGGCCAGGATGCCAAAGGCGTTCTACCACCACCCATTTCTTGCGCCTGGACAGCTGAAGTTGAAAAGATCCTCTCTTTCACAGGTGAGGTATCTGGAACTGTAGGGCTTTCATGAGGTAGTTCTGAGGGAGAAGGGCGTCATCATCCACAATGAAGTTAGGGCACATCTTGTTGTGTCGTTGGTAGGGGTCTGGATCTGGGAAGCCCATGATGAGGTTGCGTTCCAAGCCCCCTCCTTTGAGGTGACTGGCGTTGTCCTTGGGCCATCTTGAAGATGACCCGTTGCCTGAAGGCATCGATGTACATGAACTTGTAGTCAGCATCGACCATGGCGAAAGAGATTGATGCTGAAGAAGGCCCTTGTAGTTGAAATAGTGGACCCTGACTTGACTGGAGCTTTTGCAGGGCCACGTGCTTTCCCATCTATGGGCTCCAACGGGTGGGGGAAGTCCAAACCTCTGATACCACTGTTTCTGCAACTTTCCTCCAGCCTTCTTCAAGTGTGGGGCCTAGAGGAGGTCCTCCACGTTATTTCTTCGATGATGGCCTGCACCACTTCTTTGACCACAATGCTGATGGTGTTGTGGCACCCTCCAGGCATACTGCATGTTTCTGTATGTGGTCCCAGAGGCCAGGGGTGCAGAGTCAGTTGTTTGGTTCAACCTGGGTTCTCAGACACCTACAACTTTCGTTGTAAAGGAGGGCCGCTCCTTTTTCCTTCCCGTTTAGAAAAGGTGAAAGAGCCTTGAACCGGCTTGGTCTGGTGTATGAATGATGGCGGCTAAACCAAAAGGAGCGTGCGATGATCCATAGTGCGAGAAGAATGGATGCTGTGAAGAGCAAGAGCAAAGCTGAAGAGGTGTGCACCCCACTTCTTGCTGACTTAAAAGTTGAGATCAGGTGATTTCCTCCCCCTTTTTAGTAGGAAAAATATCGGTTTTCCGCTAGTGTTCCTTTCATTCCTCCAGGGAATTCTTAAATTATCCGAGATACGTCCCCTATGACGAACGTTTTTTGTCCGTTTTAATTGCTTTTAAATTCCGAGCTGGCATCTTGCTTTCATTCCTTTCTAGGGTCTTGTTGCTACTAACGCTTTGTGTCCGTTCCGCATCCGTTCGCTCCTCCCTATGTCCATTTATCCGCTGGAGCGGATTTGAGTTGCGCGGATGTGCAGTGGATGCCTAGGCGGAATAGATTCGGACGTGTAACGGATGACAACGAACATTATAACGGATGTTTCCCACATATGCATAGCGATGTAGAACGGACACGTTGGATTACTTTTCATCCGCCTCAAAAAGTTTTGTGCAGCTCAAAACTTTTGAGGGATGAAATCACAGTAGACGGATTGCTGGACGGATAGAGAGTATGAAAAACGTATTGCAGTGAGTACACAACGGATGCTTGCGTTTTCCAACGGATTTGGCAAGCTTTTTTGTCCGTTTACATCCTCTTTGCATTCGTTGGTGCAGTTGTGACATCGGGCTTTAAATGAATATTTCTAGTGAAACTCCTTCTTATGAAAACCCCTTGCCTCCACACATCTGGACTACACTCTCTTCCTGGGTTGCTAGGACTGTAAAAAACCTGGCTATTCTGACAGCCACTAATTTTTCTATCTCCATCCCCCCCACCCCCCGCATTTAATATATCATCCTTTTTTCTAATCACTAGCACCAAACATGGAATGGAGTGGCATAGAAATTCCCAGAATAATTAATACACTGAAAACTCTGAATAAAAGTATTGGGTATATGCATGTGCTTAAGTTTCAATCATTGCCTCTCTGATATATAGGTATTATAGGCCATAGAAAGAATTATGAAAACCTGTGTAAGGTCCATTCCCGCAATTTCCTGAGATGCTCTCATGTATATTGTTTTAACAAATCCATCAGAGATAGACTAGATGCCACAGAGCAGGTTACAGTTTTTCCATGGA
>BHFT01042796.1:0-19611 GCA_004320025.1 Laticauda laticaudata
AAGAAAGAAAGAAAGAAAGAAAGAAAGAAAGAAAGAAAGAAAGAAAGAAAGAAAGAAAGAAAGAAAGAAGCCAAATGTTCTTTCTTATTATTTTGGGGCTGTTTCTAGAAAGTGATGGTGCTTATTCCAGAAATGAACCTGCTGCTGAATGGTTTACACCCATTGTGTTTTAAACAGGGGATAACAGGCACTTGACTCATTTATGGGATAGGGTTGTTGAGTGTTCTGTTTGCTCTGCTTATTGAATAGATCCTCCCTATTCAGGAGTGTAAACCTTCCAAAAGAGACCTCAGTTGCTCTGGAAACAGCCATTGCTTTCTCCTCCTGCTTGTGGCCTTCTCAAATGCAGATGGGGGTCTTCTAATTAATTATCCTAGCTCCATCCAACTTGAGAGCTGTATTGTGCAGGCCTTGCTGCTGGAGTTTGTTAATTGCTCTGCAACTCATGAGAACACAGAAAATTGAGTTGAGTTGGCCACGATTCAATCAATACTTAGGAAGAGCATTGTGTGAATGCCTGCATGGTACATGCACCTGCTAGACGACCTGTCTTTATCTTGGTCCTGCTAGGACCAAGTACATGGACGAAGACAAGGCCAGTGGTGGGGGGATGGATTTATAGATATATATATATGGAATAAAGGTACAAAATTTCTTTTTTCTTTTCATAAACCATGGCACAGAAAGAAAGCAGTAACATACAGTCGATATAAACTTCTGATGAAATGTTACACACTGTTGGGGGCAGATGAATGTTTCATTCGGAGATAATTCGTAGCAGATGTGGTAGGAGATGGTTTAATTGAAGAAGGACTTAGAAGCAGTACTTGGTTTCCCTATGGTGTCTCTTATGACCCAGGTGGTCGAGGCAGGGCAAGCCTCTAGAGAGAATTCTCTATTTCTCTCTCAATGTTCCAACTAACAAACTCCAAACCAATAGACTCCGAGACAAGCATTTTCTCAAAGTTCCATTTTATTAGAGTTGTTATATTAGCACATCTGGGAAAACCCGAATCTGAGAGCTCCTGGTTTTCCCTTTGTAATTGAAAATCCAAAATCCATCCTTGTACCCATCAGTCCATCACATGGTCCAATCACCAGTCTTCCCAACTGGAGACATCTCTCCAATCACTCCTTTCCCAGATGCAGAATGGCTTGTCCTTGACTCAGAAGAAGAATGTTGTAATGTCTTAACTTCCACCTCTCTCTAAAATCCCTCCTCCCAAATTCCCAGGCACTAGAATGTGGCAGCATGAAAGTGTCTAAGTAAAATATGGCTTCCAAAGCTGACATTCGCTGAACAAAATGCCTCCTCAAAAAGCACTAAGTCAATTATGAGTCCCAGCAAAACCTCTTGTATTACATTAATGTGAATTTATTTCATTCACAGTCAGCCAATGGCTTGGCAAACAGTCTTGTGAAGGCATACTAGTTATCTCAGACCTTTATCAATCCTGGGACACTGTCCGGTAAAATTCCACACTCAGTGCTGACAGGGAAGGGCTGGGGGATACAGACAAATCTTCACGAGGCTGGAATGAAGGAATGAGCAAGCGAGTTGTTTCCTTTAAAAGCCCCCTCCCCTTTTGCTCCTCTTTTAATCCTGATGAGAGGGGCCATTCATCATCCACCTGTGGCCTTACTCCCACATTGACTCTGAGTTCTTAATTGTGCCTTCCTTTTGGCAGCTCTGCGCATACACAGGCTGAGAACAGGTTCCAGAAGCTCACCCGCCTCACTGCTGTCTGAGCCCGAAGGCAACTGATGACTGCCAGCTTTCCCTGGCCCCATCTCTGCCTCTGANAGAGTCCAGACACAAGATAAGGAGAGTCCTCAGGACAAGAAACAGGTCCCAGGCAAAAAAAAAACCAGGTAATTCCCAAGTCAAAATGAAGCAAAGGCTAAACAGAGTCCACAAGAGGAGGGTGAGGACCAAAACAAATGGTGAAGAACAATCTTCCAAGTGAGGCAAGGCAAACAGCAACAGGCATGAGTCGAAGCTGGGGGAGTGTAAACCAAAGCAAACAATTGTTCCTGGCAACCACTAACTCCTCAGGACTTCTCCCTTCCAGGTGTTCCTTGTGAGGTGGGGTGACTTCCTCCAGAGTAGCCTCTCAGTCCTTCTCTGTGCTTGCCTCACATGACCAGAACTTGTAGATTACAGATAATCAGAGTTGGAAGGGACCTTGTAGATCATCTAGTCCAACCCCCCACCCAAGCAGGAAACCCTACATCATTTCTGATAAATGGCAGTCCAATCTCTTCTTGAAAGTCTCAAGTGATAACGCTTCCACAACTTCCCTGACTGGATCCAGTATTCCAAGTGTAGCCTCACCAGTACAGTATAAAATGGTACCATCACTTCTTGTCATCTTGATGCTCTCCTTCTGTTGATGCAATGAAGAATTACATTGGCTTTTTTTGGCCACTGCAGCACACTGCTAGCTTATACTTCCGCAGTGATTCACCAGAATATCTAAATCCTTCTCCCATACCTAGATCCCTGTCACAATGATCTAACCTTTCTTCCATTATGAATCTGGAGGTATTGTATAAATGTCCAGATGCACTTAATTTTAAAAATGTAACTTCTATTATGTTCAGATAATACAGTGGTCAGGTGCAGATGTATAACTGATGTAGGTTTGTTTCAGATGTGTGTGTGGAAGGCTGCTATGAAAAAGTTAAATGCTCAATTCCTAATTTTATATCTGATTTTTTGACTTCTCAGCTTATACAGGAAGAGGAATGCCCCAGCATTCTGTTCAGTATTTTCCACTGTAATTCTCAGCAGTCACAATTATACAAAATTGTTATGATAAAAATATGTACAAAAAAGTATTTATTTGGGAGAATGTGTTATATTAAGGAAATGGCTATGGAAATGTATGTGATTGTTGTTACTACTATTTGTGTAGAGCAAGTAAGTCAAAAACGTCTTACGTAGATGACATTTAGATGCCAAGATATGCAAGTGTTGAGTTTATTTTTCAGTTTCCAGGCTGATAAAACTAATAATTTGAGAGACCCACACGTTTGCCATTTACTCATTCCTAGGAAGAAGAGTGAGGAAATATATTAGCGATGAAAAGTTGATTCACTTCTGAGCAGCCATGACTGGATTTCTTTGTGCTTCATTGCTTGTTTCTTGATAAATGGCAGCTGAATATGAGAACTGACTCTTTGGAAAGTCTTATATCCTGAGCTGACTTGGGATAAAATAGAAAGTGTTGTGCCATTACTTATTCCTATATGCAACTCATCATTTGCTATGGCTGTCCCACAATTTTAAACCTGTTTTTCACTTCTTATTGTTCAGTGGAATAAATGCACATACAGCACTTTACTGACAAAGAAATCTGATTTTGGTGTTTTTTAGACAAATTGCAACAGAGAGTGTAGGTAACTTACAAACGGGTGGGATTCAGCTGGTTCGGCCAGTTTGAGCAAACCAGATGTTAAATTTACATCTGGTTGACCAAATTGGTAGTTGAACCGACCAGTTGGCCCCACCCATCCCTCCCAGGAGTCTCCGCGTGTAGTCTCCACATCTCCATTTTGGATACAGGTAAGTGCAACTTCTGCACAGAGGCTCTGGAAGGGCGAAAAATGCTCCTTCTAGAAGTTCGGGAACCAGCCTGTTTCCAGGTTCTGGAGGGCCTCTGGAGCCTGGGAGAGGCTGTTTTTGCCCTCCCCGAGGTCCGAGGGAAGCCTTTGGACTCTGGGCAAGGCAAAAAATTGCCCACCCAGAAGTTCCGGCAGGCCACGCCCACCATGGCCATGCCCATCCAGCAACCGGGCAGAGAATAATGATATGTATTTGCTACATTCACACTGTCAACTTTGAACATAACCTGGCAGAATCCATTTTCCTGTTCTTCAGTTGCCATACTGGGGGAAGGAGGTTGGAATGCTTTACTAGACACAACAGAGAACTTTCTCTTGAGAATCAAGGTCATCTCTACTGGTAACAGATAAGGTTGGGGAAGGAGTGCCTGGAGAGCCCACTAATTGACCCAACTGGCCAATGTGACCTGTAACACCTGGAGATGGGGGTTATTTCCTATTTTAATTATACTGAACTCACAGGAGATATTTAGAGTTGGTTTTCCTTTCGAGCTGTGCTGATATGATGTACTCAATGAAGAAATTTTTGAGGAAGATTCTAGTCGTAGAGTTCTAATTTGCTTGGGTGGAATCTTGACACACACATTGGATATGCTTACAGTCAGAAGTGTGTGCATGGAGTTTAAGATAGTCAGATGGCTTCCACCAACATAGGATTGAAAATGTCTATGGAGATTCTCAGTCATCCAGGTCATATTTGTCCCAAAGGTGCTTTTTCAAGTGACAACTGGACTTTCTGCTTTTTCCAAAAAGAAAAACCAAAGAAAAACCAGAAAGTTCAACTGCCTCTTGAAAAAACACCTTTGGGACATGATTGAAAACATATGGCATAGATTAAAGGCATGGAGATTTGACTGCCTAGTTGTGGCTATGTTCTTCACATTTTTTACTCCTTCTGTAGAATCTGCTGGTTTTGATAAAACTTTATTCCAAGCCTTTTATAAAAAAAGAAATAGGAACTTTGATTCTACAGCTGAAGACACTCAGAGTCAAAGTTTAGTTTATCACCTCTGGATAACTATAACATTACTTCATCATCCTGTTGGTTTTGATATAGTGATTTCAATACATTTCTTGTGCGAATTCCTTGTGCCAATTGTCAAAAAAAAAAAGAAGTTTTTTTCCCTCTTCTTTTTTTAAAGCCTATGTCCCACTGCACCAACGGATGCAAAGAGGATGTAAAATGGATAAAAAAGCTTGCCATCCGTTGGAAAATGCATTGCATCCGTTGTGTACTCACTCCCTACGTTTTCATACGCTCTATCCATCAAACATCCGTCTACTGCTATTTCATCCGTCAAAAAAGTTTTTAGCTGCACAAAACTTTTTGAGCGGATGAACTTTCGCCGCGTACAATCTACATCCGCGACACATACGGCAACAATGTTCTACGTCGTTGTCATCCATGACACGTCCGATGTATCCTCTTGGCATCCTCTGGCATCCCCCTCAAACTCATATCCGCTGAGCTGAAAGCGGAAAGAGCGAGGAAGCGAAAGGCACCACGGAACATCCACACAGCTTAGTAGCACGGAAAAGAAAGGATGTAAGCGGATGCATCTCGGATATAAGCATTGAAACGGACAAAACATTTGTATATGGGACGTATCCTGGATATTAGGATGTCTGGAGGATGCCTAGATTATGTGGAAGGATATCTAGCGAAAAGAATCAATTTCATAAAAAAGGGGGAGGAGATCACCTGGATCTCACTATCAGTCCAGCAGCCATGGAACAGACCTCTTCACCCTTGGTCTGTGCTCTTCCACATCATCCATTGATCTCCACCATGATCATCACACACTCCTTATGGTAGCTGCCATCATTCACACAAACCAAGCCCCCCTTCAGACTGTTTCACCTTTTCTACACAAGAAGAAGAAGGAGATGTCCAAGAGTTGTGTGGTCCAACGATGGATTGGGAGAAGAGTGGAGTTTGGACTCTATGACAAGCTGATGGTGGAGCTGAGGAATGAAGACACTCGTGCATTCTCAGCACTTCATGAGGATGCCACCAACCATGTTTGATGAAATTGTAGAGCGTCTGAGACCAGGTTGACCAAGCCGCAGCACCAACTTCCGTCCCAACCTGGACCCTGACTGAATGGGGCACTGACTCTGTGCCACCTGCCTCTGGAACCACATACAAAACATGCAGTATGCCTGGAGGGTGCCACGCAACACCATCAGCAAAGTGGTCAGAGAAGTGTGCAGGCCAACATCAAGGAATACGTGGAGGAGCTCCTCAGTGCCCCACCACTGAGAAGGCTGGAGAAAACTTGCAGAACAGTGGTATCAGAGGTGGAACTTTCCCCACACCGTTGGAGCCATAGATGGAAGCACAGACCTGCAAAGTTTCAGCCAACTCAGGACCTCTTATCTCAAATACAAGGGCTTCTTTAGTATCATCCTCTTTCCATGGTTGATGCTTGACTACAAGTTCATGTACATCGATGCTTCAGCAACGGGTCAGCTTCGATAGCTAGATATACAATTCCAGTGACCTCAGGATGGCTGGAACGCAACCTCATCATGGGTTTTCCAGATCCAGACCCCCTACCAATGACAACAAGATGTGCCCTACTTCATCTGGGGTGATGACACATTTCTCCCTCAGAACCTACCTCATTGAAGCCCTACAGTTCCAGATACCTCATCCGTGAAGAGAGATCTTCAACTACAGGCTGTCCAGGCAAGACGGTGGTGGAGAACGCCTTTTGCATCCTGGCAAACAGGTTCTAGTACTTCTCACCACCATGCAGCATGAGCCACAGACCGTGAGGAGCATCGTGAAACTTGCTGCTTCCTGCACAATCTCATGCGCACCACCAACCCAATGTTGCGAAACAGGCTTGTGGACTGTCAACAAGGGAATGGGGACATGGAGCTGGTGTATGGAGGCCAAGGACGAAACCTGATAGACATTGTGATGTACAAGGCCCCAACAGAGCTTCAGCGAAGGGAACGAAGCAGCGCAACCTCCTGAACACTGGTGCAGTCCCCAGCTTGAAGCAGTGGAAGTGGCAAGACAGGATGGTAGTGGCTTAATGATGCTTCCTTGAGCCGGTCTCATAACACTGATGAGATTGTGCCATGTATGCTTGAGTGGCCTACAATGAATAGGGCATTAATAAAGGGCTTTGTTTATTTTGAAATGTGTTGATCAATGAATAAAGATGTTATTGATAAAAAAGGACATATGTATGAGCTGGGAGGTGGACCATACAATCCACTATGCTTGCACTGGAGTTATTCTATCCCCACACACTTACCCATCCACGACTATCTTACCATCCCGCAACTATCCTTACCTATCCCCAAGCATGCAAAGGCTTAACCCTTTTTTCAAAGTTTTCACCAACACTTATAAGTAAAAAAAATGACCAAGTGTGTGAAGCAAAGTTAACCTTTATTAACAACTGTCTTAAGTAAACGTTATGACTTTATTAAAAAGCAAAATGAACCAAGTAAAGTGTCTTTCAGCAGAATAAAGTGAACAGTAACAACTCAGTCATCTGCACTATTCTCAGTCACTCTGAGTCATGTCCATCGTCTCAGCTGTCGAGCGCCAGGGACTGTGGAGGTGGCTGTGGTTGACGTGTGCTGGTGTGAGGCGCCATTGGCGAGTGCCTGGCCCTTAGAGTACAACAGGGGATGATGTGTTCAGGAAGCTACTCAGAGAGCTGACTCAGTCCCGTGAGGTTGAGAGAGGCCCTTCATCAAGGACCTGGGATTTCAGCACAGTACTGATCAAAGATTTTCTGTTGAGGGCTTGGCTGTGGGTGGAGGAAGGAGAGTGTAGTGGGTCTGGTCTGCAGCTGGCGCGAGGTGAGTGAGGTGTCTGTGCATGTGATGTACCTGGGCTGGGCTGGGAAGGGCTGCCTCTGCTGTGGGAAGTCCTGTACTCGTAGCCTTGGGTAGGCGCAGGGGCTGTTGAAAGCTGTGGAAGGCTGTGACATTGCCTGGGTGGAGGAGCAGACCTGGAGTGGAAATCGGAGCAGGTTCAGCGCTGGGCTCGAGGTGGCTGACGCGAGTCTTGATCTTCTCTTTCATCACCTGGTACTGGCCTCGGGCAGGTCATGAGGTCTGGCTTACATATGTTGATGAAGGGCTTTGCGGTTCGAGGATGGTATATCGCTGTGGACCAGCTGAGAAGAAGATCTGTGCTGGTTTTGATGGTGTCCCTGATCTCCAGCAGGACAGTGTGGCTCTGCCCTCCAGTCTGCCTCTCTGCCTGCTTTCTGTGGACGGTGGAGCTGTGTGTGGGTGTGGGTTGGTCTCTGCTGCTGCTCTTTCTTGCTCCATTTGAGACAGGGGATCCTCCACGTCCTCTGGCATGGGGAGTGCAGCTGTCGGGGGGGGCTCCGCCATGGCCCTCCAAATGCCTGGACATGGTAGCTGTCTCCTGGCTGGAAAGGAGTGCTGTCTATGGGCTGCCTGAGGGAGAGAGTTGACAGAGGGGCTGCTCCTTGTGTGTGGACCTCACCCTCGAAGAAGCTGCACTTGCCATTACGTACATCTCCGGTCAGTGGCTTGACAGTGGCCTGGCCAGATTCTTCAGGTGCAAGCTTCCATACCAGGTGTGTCATGTGCTTCCACCCTCCCAGGAGTACGTCTGAAGTTTAGCCCAGGCTCTCTGCCTTGTCTTTTCATGCTGCCTGCTTCTCTTTGGTGTCGCGATAGAGTCTGTGGCCCTTCTCCAGAAGTATTCATTCTCCCTCAACCATTCCAGCACCTCCTCCTCATGCGTCCTCGGAAATGGAGTACTGTTTCTCTCTCCCTTCTCCTTGCCTTGCCTTCTTCCTCCCTCTGGCAGGGCTTCAGGGCCTTCAGCAGCAGGGCTTTGAGGGCCTTGGGGCTGGTCCAGCACAGCAGCGAGAAACACCAGCAGCAACAAACACGGCAGCACCAGCAGCACCAGCAGCAGGAGAAGCACCAGCTGGCAGCACCAGCAAGGAGAAGCACCACCGCAGCAACCAGCACAGCAAGTACCAGCAAGCACAGCACACACAGCCGCACCAGTAGCAGAGCACACAGCAGAGAAGCACTAGCAGCTTCAGAGTCAGTTCCAGGGATGGATGGTGGTTCTGTCCTTCTACCAGGCTGGCAGATAGGCACAGGCTTCCTCTTCTTCCCTGACTACGAACCATGGTTTCTTTCAAGATGTCTCTGGCAGCAGGTCTTTCCTCTGAATGCTGACTGTTTGCGAGCTGCATCCTATATCCACGAGCTGACACAATTCATCCTCCCCGCATGCGCAAGTGAACGCTTTGCATCCACTATGCATCCGCTAACATCCGCTATGCATCCTATAGGCGTTCCATGATGCATCACATCATCCGCTATGCATCCGCTCTTCCGCTACGCGTCCGCTCGTTATTCTCCCCCGGAAGCCCTGTGGATGTATCATCCGCTTCCATCGCTGTCATCTGCTAGGCTTCCTATGAACATCCGCCTTACCATCCTCATACGTACTACCCCCATCCGTTCCTTTCTGTTGTTTTCTGTTCTGTTTATGCAAATTTTCACCACTTTTGAGAGCGGGATAACAATAGATGGAGCCAACCCCGAAATTTTGCTCATCCGCTGTGTCCTTTTTGCACGGTTTTGCATCCGTCGGCCAGTGTGACCTAGCCTTAAGAAAGAAAGGCAGGTGCCAGTTGTGCTTTTTTCGAGATTGTAAACACAGGTGTGGATGGAGAAGATGAAAAGGCAATACTTAAAGATATTAATTCATAAAAACAAAGTTATTTTTATATCCCTGGCAGAAGTGCCAAGTAATATTAAAATATTCCCACAGCTAGTTGATTTCATTTCTTCAAACTTTGTTACCTATATACAAGCTATCCAGCCATATTCTATCATCCAAATATTTCAACTCCCTTTGATGTTTTAATATAAATATATATATATATATATATAAAGCATACGGTAAGGTTCAAAATGGTCACTATAACACTCCAACTTTATTCCATTCCCAGAAGGTTAATTGAAAGCTGGCCATCTTGATGCCGTTTAGACAAATGAGGATAATTATGCCTTCCCTGGCTCTCTGAGAGGTTAATTGCTTGGATGTAGGAAGTTCTGACAAACAAAGGGAGAATAAATCAGAAAAGCAACTATGATCTGATAATGCAATTTGGTATATTCATTTAGAACTCAAACAAATAAACACCCTAATTAGATGAACTTGCTCATTTGTGTGGACACACATCTAGTTCATCTATTGTGAGATACCCAGGTAATTCATATTGCCTCAATTTGCAAGTTAAATGAACAGTTCTTACAAGAAGTCTTGGAAAGATAACTGTTCAGTTCAGGAAAGAGGTAGTAAATAGAGTCTCCTCCTCAAATGAGTAGCAAAGGAGAAAATGGAAAAATGACAGCAACAAATAGTCACAGTGTCACTGATTCCTCAGTGCATCTTCCTGTGGCCTATCAGTGTTCTCGGCTTTACGGTCAGGAATTGAAGTCCATACATCTTAAGGTAGACAAGGTTGAGAAACAATTGTTGAAATAAACTTTCTTGCCAAAGTCCTGTGTTATGCCCCTGTCAGAGTCTGAATCCAAGGAGGAAGATGAACAGCTAACAGGGAATGGGATTGTGGCTCCGTTGGCTGTGGAGGAGGCTGGGAAAGGAGAAAGGCCATCTGGGCAGAGCAGGGTAGAGGTAGAACAAGGGAGAGAGAATTCAGAGGAAGACCCAGGCCCACCACCTCTTCATCCTAGGGCACGCAGGGAGGAATGGAGAAGAAAGCAATGTGGGTTGCATGGCTTACAGGGGAGGAAAGGGCCCTGATTCCCTTCATTAGCCACAGCTGGGAAGAGAGTTTATAAGAACTGAATGCTGACTGCGGCAGCTGCTGGGAGCAAATGTGTCTTTATCCTGTATTGCCATTGCTTATCTGTGTTCCTGGAGTCTTCCCAACCATGTGAGTTTTGCTGTGCCTTCATGTCTGAAATTCTTGCTCCTGCCTGCCAAACTTATAACCTCAGTTTGGTTTGATTGGACTTAAAGTTACAGTTTGTATTGACCATGTTTTGGACTTGATTCTCTGTTGCCAAAGGCTGTTCCTGGGAGAATTTTTCTCCAGCCAGAAGGTAACCTGGACATTGGGGGGTAAGTTGGAGCTAATAAAAGGACTCTTCTTGATTATCTGACTGTGTTGCCTTTGTGTCATGCCCTGGATCATCACACCCTGGCTATGGGTTTTTGTCTTCTCACTAAGGTTATTCAATCAGAAGAAGATCATGCCATTGATATGACTGTTGATTTTTCTCAAGTCATGGACTGAAATTGCTTTCTATGTAGTTAACCTTTATATCACATTATTTTATGTTGGGGAGTATATATTGGCTTAGTGGTTAAGGACACTGAGCTTGTAAGCTGGACTAACAGCCCAGGTTTGAGACCCGAGTGCCGCACGATGGGGTGAGCTCCTGTCCTTTGCGTCAGCTCCTACCCACCTAGCAGTTTTAAAACATGCAAATGCAAATAGATAAATAGGTATCCCTTCGATGGGAAAGTAATGGCATTCCATGCACCTCGGCTTATAGTCATGCTGGCCACATGACCACGGAAAATGTCTTTGGACAAGATTGGCTCCCATGGCTAAAAAATGGAGATTAGCAGGCCTCCTCTAGAGCTGGACACAACTGAATAGGAGGAAAATTTACCTTATTTTACACTGAACTATATTATGCCCATATGCAAACATATTCAAAGCTATGTTTACATAACTTTGATATCAATATTATACTTTTACATGTAGCAAAAATGTATATTAGTGTTTTTATAGATTTAAGCTAGTAACTCTTCATTAAAAGTAATTTTATTAAGTTTACCAAGATATAAAATTCTGTATAAAAAGGAAGGGAAAATAGTGGGAAAATGAGGAGGAAAAATGAAAGAGAAAGAAGCGTGTGGTAAAATGGAAAAAAAGAAAAGAAAAAAACCATTGACTTTTTTTAGTACAGTGGATAGTACTATATTTTTTTTTTTTAGTACAGTGGACAATAACATTACAACCACAACTTTTTACTATTGCATACTAATATGTATTTGCTATTTCTGTATCAGCAAACAGATTTGGGATAACCATCCTATTTTTTCCATAGCTTTTTCTATATTAACATTTGTATCACACTATTTTATGCTGCTCTATATTATACTGTAGTTTCCATAATTGTCAGCTTAATTATAATGTTCATATACACACAAATTTTACTGCTTTGAGTGAGTAATTTTAATTTATCACTATTTTTCCGCAGTTTACAAGCTAGATTGTTCATATTGGAGCTGTTGTAAAATTTTACATTCCTAATGTGATTTTTATGCTGGTAGATAATCAAAAGAAAAAAATGGAACTCTTGAGTTTACTAAGTCTGACTTTTCAGGAACCATTATGCCATTTCTCCCTAACCTACTCCATTGCCACTCCTGCAAACAGCTGACAGTTTGTGCCCACATTTTGACAAAATAACAAAAGGCAAATGTTTACTTTGTTCTCACTCTCTTTTCCTGGCTCATCTAGATTTGCAGGTTTGCTTCCTGCAGAGTTTATGTTTCTAATTAAAGCCAGCTAAATAGCAAAAACATGTTAACAGAATAACAGAATTACAAAGTTGGAAGGGACCTTGGAAGTCTTCTAGTCCAGGGGTTGCCAACCTTTTGGACCTCAGGGACCATCAAACTCATAATTTTAAATTCCGTGGACCAGAGACCCTGGGAAAATCCCAAAAAATGTCTGCAGGAAAATTCCCCACCCCATTTTAGATCATTCTTTATTTGGGATCAAAGGATACCATCTCCAGCTCCATTCTCAGGGGGAGAGAGAGAAAGAGACAGAGAGAGAAAGAGAGAGACTTTTGGCTTCATGCAAGGAAAGCAGCAGAAGCAGCAGAAATCTTACTTTCTCTCCCCAAAACTCCGCCAGAAATGAGTCTTTGTGAAACTTGTTACGCTGGCGCAGCCTCTTAGAGCAGGATGCCTTGCAGGGTCCCAAAGACTCATTTCTGGCAGAGTTTGAGGGAGAGAAAGAAAGACTTTTGATGCTTTCCTTGTTTGCAGCCAAAAGAAGAAGAAGAAATAAGCGGAAAGAAGCAGCCTGGATTAATTGCTTTGGGGGGTGCTTTGGGGGTGACATTTCTCTGTGGACCACCAAAATTTTCTCGCGGACCACCAGTGGTCCCCAGCACACTGGTTGGCGATCACTGTTCTAGTCCAACCCCCTGCTAAAGCAGTAAATTCTACACTATTCTGGACAAGTGGCTGTGCAGTCTCTTTTTAAAAGCCTCCAGTGATGGAGCACCCACACCTTCTGAAGGCACTGGTGAACAGTTCTCACTGTTAGGAAGTTTCTTCTTAATTCTAGGTTATTTCTCTCCTTGGTTAGTTTTCATCCATTGCTTCTTGTTCTGCATTCTGGGTGCTTTGAAAAATAGGTGGAGCCCAATCTTCTTTGTGGCAACCTCTCAAATATTGGAACACTTGCATTTTGGATCTGTTTATTCAATGAATAAGTTTGTTAGCAGACAGAAGAAAACCAAAAGTGGAATTACAATGTGAAATGGAAAGGCAATGTGTTTATTAAAGGACAGGCTGCGTTTTCATCTCATGCTAAGACTCTCAAAACTTAACATTAAGGCTAACTGATTTTATATAAACAGAACTGCTAGCTTTTTTATCTCCTCTGGTTTAACACATTTGAAAACAAATATGGATGTATTTGAAAGCTGTATTTCATTAACACCTGACAAAAGATATTGTTTACACCCAGAAAGTTTTCAGGTTCAACCTACTGGGAATATCCTGTTGTGCTTATATTTTGCTAGTGCTAATTCCGTAGCATCTGGTGAACCACTGGTGATGGACCTTTAATTAGATTCAGCACCATTCTTTTTAGCTTTTTATTGAGAAGATGGTCCAAATGGCAAGTGGTATCTGTGATGTTTTGTTTGTTGTGGTGGTAGTTATTGAATCAGGCACTGAAAAGAGCTGAGGGTTTCTTGGTGCTTTCTGAGTTTGGTTGTTTTCTTGTAGATGCTTCATTAGCACTGATGATGTTACCTAGATGGGAAATGGAATGTCTGCAAGTTTAGATACTCCTCCTGCTCCTCCTCCTCTTCTCTTCCTCCTTCTTTCTGCTTCCTTCTTCCTCCTCTCTCTCACTTCTTGCACTGATGTTACCAACTTTCATCATGAAACATCTGCAAGAAAACAGTCAAACTCAGAGACCACCAAGGACCCTTCATTTCAATCTTGTACTACAAATATTCTTCTTTATTGGCCCTGAAAAGAATGCTTGGCATGGATTCTGAGGAAAAAAAGTGTGATGGAAGGTTCTTAATGCTCTCTGAGCTTGGTTCATTATCCAAACTTGGCAAATTATGAGTGCTAGTAAGTAGTGGGGTTTGCTCTCAATTTATATTCTGATGGTTTGATCTCTCCATGTTGGTTAAAGTGGTCTTAGAAGTTCTTTAGTTGGGTTATTTACTGTTAGCTTATTTGGCATTTCCTTCATTGGGATATTGTTTATTTCTTGATTGTTGGTCTGATGTTTATCTTGATATTAATCTATGCTCATTTGAGCACCATTGCACCACCATGACTCAATTTATGCTCATCTGAGCATAGATGAGTCATGGTAGTGCAATGGTTAGATTGCAGTACTGCAGGCTACTTCTGCTGACTGCCAGCTGACTGCAATTTGGCAGTTCAAATCTCACCAGGCTCAAGAATAATTCAGCCTTCCATCTTTCTGAGGTTGGTAAAATGAGGACCCAGATTTTTGGGGGGCAATAAGCTGACTCTGTAAACCACTTAGAGAGGGTTGTTAAGCGGTATATAAAGTGCTATTGCTATCTGGGTATTATATTATATAAAAGTATGTATTTTGCTTTATAGATCATTTTTGAAGGCCTAGAGTAGAGCCTGGACAACTATTGCTCCCAACTTTTAAAGCTTGAGAAAAATTCTAGCTTAGCTGTCCACTTTTGTCTATCTGCTCAAAAAATCTACAGTTGCAGCTCAATTCTCCATGGCTGTTCTTGCACTTTGTATTAAGATACAGAAAATTTATCCAGCTAGTCCAGCTGTTTAGGAGATAATTACAACAGAATCCAACCTGTTGTATAATAATCCTCCTGGGCGAGCTGCCAAGAGCCTGAGGTTTATTCCCATGATAATTTCTCTAGCTCATTTAGGAGTTACAGAGATTGGAACTTGGGATCCTTGCACAAACAATGTTTTTGGCAATAATTGGATATGGGTTGGAATTGGATGCTTGAGTTAAATCTTATTTAGGGCCAACTTAATATGATGCCCACAAATATGTCATTTGAAATGAGTGTCATGCAAATGGCCTTCACAAATCACAACTACAACAATCCCTCCAATCCCTCTGTTGGAGTTATAATTCTTGGGGTTGTGGAAGGAAATGGAGAAGGAGGCAAATATTTAGAAAAGATGGAGAGTGGAATGGGATGGGATAGGACAGAATAGGACAGAATAGAACAGAACAGAACAGAACAGAACAGAATAGAATAGAATAGAATAGAATAACTTTATTTGGCCAATTGTGATTGGACACACAAATAATTTGTCTCCATGCAGAAGTGATTTGCGTACATACAAACAATAAAATAATAAATCATAAGATACTATTAGGAGAGAGTAATAGGAAGGATGAGAAAGATAATAGCACACAGCCCTACTATATAGGTAAATATCCTTAGGCATATGAGGATGTTGTGGGAATTAGGTATTTAGAAAAGTGATGGCATGGGGGAAAGCTATCTTTGTGTCTAGTTGTTTTGGCATGCAATCCCTATAACATTGTCCTGAGAGTAGAAGATGAAACAGTTTATGTGAGGGGTCTGAAGATATTTTCTCAGCCCTCTATCTGCAGTATACAGGTCCTCATTGGAAGACAGGCTGGTTGATTTTTTTTTTTTTCTGCAGTCCTAACTAACCCTTCAAGTCTGTTCCTGTCTAGTTTGGTTGCTGTGCCAAGCCAGACAGTTATAGATAAAGAAGGCAGTTAGAGAAAATTAGAGAAGGAGACGTCATTTTTCTACCTAGGCAGGAAAAAGAAATCTCAAACATTTCTTCAACCCTGTTCCTTCAAAACTGTATGGGGAGAAAAAAAATTATTTCGTAAATTCCAGAGACATTTCTTACAGAGAACATAAGGAAAGAGGGACATCTGTATGAGTGGATAATACAGCAAATGAGAAAATTATGTCTTGGCAGCCATTATACACCATCCAACCCAAGTCCTATTGATTTCAATGAGGGATTGCATCACATGCTAAGTTCCCTAATTGAAAACAGTGGTCTGTTGTTTCACTAAACCAAAATCAAACAAAGCACAATATGGCTGGGCACATTTTGTCAACTTATCCCCATCGAAAGGATCCCCTGGGTTTCAGCCTCAAGCCAGCATTGGGGTTTGGCAAGGTAAATGAGGCCAGATTGTATAACCCTCCTTGCATTGCTGTTCTTTTTTTTTTTTTTTTTNGTCAGCATATTGCCCCCAACAATCTGTGCCCCCATTTTACCAAACTCAGAAGGACGGAACGGAAGGCTAAATCAACCTTGAGCCAGTCAGGATCAAACTGCTAGCAGTCAGCAGAATTAGCTTGCAATACTGCATTCTAACCACTGCACCACCATGGCTCGCCCTTCCTTCCTTCCTTCCTTCCTTCCTTCCTTCCTTCCTTCCTTCCTTCCTTCCTTCCTTCCTTCCTTCCTTTCTCCCTTCCTTCTTTAGCACTTAGCATTAGCAATAGCCTTTATATACCACTTCACAGTGCTTTACAACCCTCTCTAAGTGGTTTACAGAGTCAACATCTTGCCCCCAACAATCTGAGTCTCCATTTTATGCACCTTGGAAGGGTGGAAGGCTGAGTCAACCTTGAACCAGTCAGGATCGAACTGTCAAACTGCTGGAAGCTGGCAGTCAGACGTAGTCTGCAACACTGCATTCTAACCACTGTGCTACTCTTGGTGATGATAGAACTGCCACTGTTGAGCTTGGTTTGACTTCTTGTAAGTATTTTATTATATTTATTTACTAAATTTATATTCCGCCCATCTTGCCTAAAGGTGCCTTGCCACCAATAAAAACAACAAGGTAAAACATTAAAATGATAAATATTAACACTCAGATTGAGTTAAAAATTGACAAACATGGCAAGGAAGGGAGCAAGATGAACCCAGGGAGGAGGTGGGCTTTTATCTCAGTCATTTAACCACCTCTAAAATGAGACTCCTCCATTGGGAGCTCAGGCAAATTGGCAGAGCCAGGACTTCAGTCCTTCAGCACCAGGTTGGCACAGTGGTTAGAATTCAGTATTGCAGGCTAACTCTGCTCACTGCCAGCAATTCAATTCTGAACAGTGCAGAATCAGGTTGACTCAGCCTTCCATTCTTCCAAGATTGGTATAATGAGAACCAAGGTTGGTGGTGGAAGTATGCTGAATCTGTAAACCACTGAGAGAGGGCTGTAAAGCACTATGAAGTGATATATAAGTCTAAGTGCTATTGCTGTTTCTATTTCAGAAGGCTAAGAGGGTTGGGGTTGATCTGATCTCAGGGACCATGATGTTCTAGAGGATAGGAGCCATGGCAGAAAATACCCTGTCAGACATAATTCCTGTGGTGGAGTCCACAGCATGCCTCTTCTTCCAGTGTGGGTGGGGTGCGCCAATCCCATTGGGATGAACCAGCTCTTCTGATATCCTGGATCCATACCATGAAGAACTTTAAAGAGAAGAACCAACAATTTGGTAACCAGTACAGCTTGTGGAACAGCCTCAGGCCCCCCAAGAACTGTCCATGTGGCTGCATTTTGCGCCAGCTGTAGCTTCCAGATACCTTTCAAGCATAGCCCATTTAGACAGTACAGTATTTGGAAAATGAAGGCACCTTTTATTCTGAGATACTTGATGTATGTGTCCTGCATCCTGATGTGAACACCGTAGATGTGTGCTGGGAGTTCCTGGGATGCACATAGCATCACTTGCCTTCTCATTTCCCAGCAGACACTTGTAGTTAACACACTTTAATTACCCCTGCTTTGGTGAAGACGAGATACACTGCATTTCCTTCTGTCTTCTTGTGTTTCTTTCCCGCACCCCTCCTCCCCATCACAGACGGGAGCAGATTTATTTCTACAGTGTGCACTCACACCAAAACTAGAGGCTCTGGGTTCTTGAATTTTCAGGCCTGCTTACACTGCTGGCAAGCAACCCTTTGCTCCTTCCCCACCCCCTTTTTTTGATTGAAGAACACTAGAAATCAGCCAGGGAGCAGGTGGTGTATTGTGTTAGATTAGCACTGATTGAATTCTTACACAGCCAGCTGATTGAGGCTGGTGTTCAGCAACTGCACAATTCTGCAAACAGTGGGCTGCAATGAAGAGGCCATTTTGCTGGATCATGTCCTTTAATCAGTCTCCTCCTTTCTATTGATATTGCTGCTGAGTGTCTTTCATCTGCCAAGTTGCTTGCTCCTTTCCTGGGCCTGCGGAGTAAAACCCATCGAATGGAACAGTTCTGAAGCAAACAATTTTTGGTGAGGCAGTATCTCCCAGCCTCTAAGTACAGAAGCATTGTTATCACTATTATTATGGTTGGTTGCTCAGCCAGCCAGACAATGAGACTGGATTTGGCATTTTTATCCATCTATTGAGTCCTTCTCAAGAACCATGGAATAGGCAGCTGTGGTTGTTGGATGGTGCTAAGGATGAAAGCTATCCAAGCAAAACTGCCTTTTGTAATTGACTGATCATGATTGTGTCAATCAATTCCTAGTTGCATAATGTCGTCTGCAAATGCTTAAAAACCCAATTTCTTAAGAGTCCTTGGAAAACAGCCTGTATTAACCAGGACTAGCTTTTCTGTGATGATGAAACTTATGCTCCAGCAAACAGAAGCTACATTTCTGTGGATTTCAGAAGAGAATATTTGCAGCTCAGAGTTGAACTGTAGAGTCCTTGATGCTCTCTGAGCTTGGTGCTAGGCAATCTAGCACTGGTGATGTTACCTAGTTTGGCAATGAAATGTCTTCAAGGAAACCACCAAGCTCAGAGAGCACCAAGAACCCCATAAATTTCTGTATGTTTGGATTCCTGTCAAAGAGATTGACGACTACCTCATCTCCACCAACCAACTCTTCTAATGGTTGCTTCAGCTTAGGAAGAATCCTACAATATAGGTTTTCCCAGCATACAAAGAGTTCTTAATCTTTAGTAAACAATTTTTAAAATTCCTTTATCACTGCTCTCATAGTAGTAGCCTTTTGGGAGAAATGTTTTGCAGATGACTACAGACAAGTATACAAATTGTAGAGTTATCGTATCTGAAGTGTAAAAAAACAGATGGTGTGCCTACATAAATTAAATTATGTAGAAACTTCCTCATAGTGAGGTCAATTAACTGGTGAACAGCTTGCCTCTAGAAATCGTGGGAGCTCCATCACTAGATGTTTTTAAGAAGAGTCTAAAGACAGTCACTTAACTGAAATATTATAGTTTCTCCTGCTTGAGCAGGGGGCTGGACTAGAAGACCTCCAAGGTCCCTTCCAGCTCATTCCATTCCATTCTATTCTAGGCAAAATAAAAGTATGGACTCTGTCAGTAGGATGGCAGTTGGAGTGTATGTATTTTTATTTTTGTTTTAATCATAAGGAAAGGGAGGAAGATTGTAAATTCATTTTAGAAAGTAGAAAGGCAGGCATTAGACTAGGATTACAATTTTTGGACAGCAAAGATCTATATTATCACTAGAGGGCAACAAGGAGATGTAGAAGTCTAATGCTGCCATCTAGTGGTCTTCTGAATTTTTGGCAATCCAGATTGAGTAGCATTAAATAAAGGTACACATTACAATTTTTTTTTTTTACATTTTATTTGATTTGTCAATCGCTTACAAGATACAGGTATAAGAATAAACATAGTTTTGAATACATGAGATAGATAC
>BHFT01042797.1:0-22480 GCA_004320025.1 Laticauda laticaudata
GAGAGAGAGAGAGAGAGAGAGAGAGATATGCTGCATCTTCATATTTTATGAGATGGCCAAGGGGGTTGTGTGTGCGTATGTATGAGACTTAGAATAATAACTTAGAATAACTTTATTGTTGCTTTAATGCATGCTAATTGGCATACATTAAAATGAATTTTCATCGAATATAGCTCACCGAATGTCATCACCTCCAATATACAGTACATAAACATGACCAAATAAACAACTAAATCATAACTAAAAGAAACAACTAAATAAATAAATAAATAAAATGCATGTACCCATATGACACAGAAAAGCAATACTTTGGGGGAAAGAGGGAGGGAGGAAGAATACAAAGAGGGAGGGAGGGAGGAAGGCTGGACTCATGCAATGGGGATTTTTCAAACAGAATGAGGGAAAATTACATTAATGAAGACAGGGATATCAACATCATTGTCCATCTCTTCTAAACGATGAACTCCAATAAGCTGAAAATGAAGTACATTTTGGGGTTTTATGCAAGCTCAAACCCAGGATAAATTTGAAATGAATTCTCAAGTACTCTGAGCAAATGGTAGAAATCATAGGGAGATGTAAACTTTGGGTTTACAGTTTGGGACACTCTCAATTGTACCGATTCTCTAGGCCAGGGTTTCCCAATCTTGGCCACTTTAAGACCAATGGGCAACAACTGCTGGGAATTCTGGGAGTTGCAATCCACACGTTTTTTAAGGTTGCCAAGGTTGGCGAACCCTGCTTCTCTGAGTTCAAACAAAATAAAACCTATATTCTGAGTGACACCACTGAATTCATGCAACCAAGATCCTTGTGCAGCCCTGCCATTTGACATTCTTTAACTGGCCACCCATGACAATGAAACACTGCGANACACCACTGAATTCATGCAACCAAGATCCTTGTGCAGCCCTGCCATTTGACATTCTTTAATTGGCCACCCATGACAATGAAACACTGCGATCTGTTGTCATCCAAAGTTGCCATTTCCTTAAGAGTTCTCACATGATCTTTCAGCAGGCAAGTGAACTGGGTGAACGTCCACTCCAGGTTTTAAAGCTAAAGGGAAGCCTGTCACCCTCTCTCTTCCTGGCAAGCCTGACTGCCAATTCAGAAATCAGGCGTACCTAAACATGAAAAACCTCACACCAGTGATGGGATTCAATTATTTTTACTACCGGTTCCATGGGTGTGGCTTGGTGGGTGTGGCAGGGGAAGGTTACTGCAAAATCTCCATTCCCTCCCCACTCCACTAACCTGCTTTCCAGCTCTGTTCTCCTGTGCAGGGCAACAAAAGAAGACCCAGCTGATGAGCTGGAAGTCAATGGGAGGCAGAGAATAGAGGGGGGCAAGCCCAACCAGAGGTGATAATTACCAGTTCTCCAAACTACTCAAAATTTCCACCACGATTCTCCAGAACCGGACAGAACTGGCTGAATACCAACTCTCTCCCAGGGCAGTAGCTCTTTTCAATTCTACTGTATAGTGCAGTGTTGGTGCGGTGTCAGGGGTTTTCGGTTCAACGTGTGGAGGGTGAAGGATGTGTGTTTGTGTTTATTTTCATGGTCATGATGGGCACTGAAGATGCTGTTTGATTTTGTTGTATAAGGTGCAATGACACTAAACTAAACTAAACTAAACTAAACTAAACTAAACTAAACTAAACTAAACTAAACTAAACTAAACTAAACTAATTAAACTCTGTCTCACACAGTTGTGTGGTAAAGAAATGCTCCTTTCCACATGACATTACCCTGTACTTCTCCCCAGGCCTTTATCTGCAGAGGCAGACTAAAGTATAATAAACAGGCCTAGCATTTACTCCCAAGCATATTTGGATGACCACATAATTAAAATGCAAGTTGGAGTCAAGGCTCCTATCAATAAATCTTTGCCTGTGGTTCCTTGCTTTGACAGGAAACCTATACTCAGAAAGAAGAATTCAGTCATGGGTGGGGGGGGAGAGTAAAGGAAAGGATAAAAAAATTAGCTCATGGGCAGCCATTTTAATGTTTCATTTGAGTAATGGTCCTTGCNATTTGAGTAATAGTCCTTGCAAATTAGCACCCTGGTGACCCAAAATATATATTTTTTTCCAAGGACATGTAGACTCTTTATCCGACAGGTGAGGCAGGGAACCAGTCCCTGTGGGTTGCATAGATTTTTGTGCCTTTCCACTGCAGTCATGTTTTATTATATCTGGGATGACAGTAAAGATACCAGAGAGAACTTCTGGGCGTTCTGAAGGCTTGAGGCAAGAAATGGCACAGAAAATAATATGATGAGTGAGTGGGAGGAAGGAAGGAAAATAGTCATGAGTTGCAAAAGTAAGAGGGGAAGAATTAGTCAGCATATTGCCCTTAATAATCTGGACCTTCATTTTACTGACCTCAAAAGGATGGAAGGCTGAGTCAACCTTGAGCTTGTTAGGATTGAACTCTAGACTGTGGGCAGAGTTAACCTGCAATACTGTATTCTAACCACTAGGAAGGGAAGGGAAGGAAGGAAGGAAGGAAGGAAGGAAGGAAGGAAGGAAGGAAGGAAGGAAGGAAGGAAGGAAGGAAGGAAGGAAGGAAGGAAGGAAGGAAGGAAGATAGCAAGAGCACTTGGACTTATACAGTACTTTACAGCCCTCTCTAAGCGGTTTGCAGAGTCAGCATTTTGCCCCCAACAATCTCGGTTCTTATTTTACCAATCTCAGAAAGGAGTGGAAGACTGAGTCAACCTTGAGCCTGGTCAGGATCATATTCCAGGCTGTGGGCAGAGTTAGTCTGCAATACTGCATTCTAACCACTGCACCATCAGCACTTTAAATAAATAAATAAATAAATTCAACTGTCCTTCATTTTCTAAACAAACAGAATCCACATTTTGGAAACTCTCAGCCAAAGCAGAGAGAGAACCTGAGATTACCAGACTCCTAATCGTGTTTTTTCCCTTTTCCACCATAAATGTTTTTTACTCATTATTCAGCCTTACTGTGCAAGCAAAATGTGGAAAATTGGAAACAATATGTTCATGATAGCAAAACAAAACTCATCCTAGGTGCATTAGCCCATGATCCATGTCATTAAGGAATTGCAATCCTCAGTCTGTATCTAGGCAATTGTGAACAAGAGCCATCTTTTCCATTGCATCACAATTGAAGCAAACATCCAGATCTCCTGTCCTTGAAGTGGCTTTTATAAAATTAAGGAAATGAATTGAAAACAGATGGGAAGCCCTAGGATGAAATAGTAGCATGATGATTGTTTTCCCTTGTATTTTTCCAAGAGCAGGTCATATGTATAGATGAGTCAGAAAAAGAAAAGAAAATAAATTACTCCAGGATAGGATAGGAAAGGGTAGAATGGAACAGAACAGGGAATAGAAAAACAATAGAATAGGAAGGGAGAGGAGAGGAGAGGAGAGTTGGAAGGGATGTTGCAGGTCTTCTAGTCCAGCCCCCTGTTTAGGCAGGAAACCCTACACTACTTCAGACAAATAGTTATCCAATCTCTTCTTTAAAACTTCCAGTGTTGAAGCATTTGCAACTTTTGAAGGCAAGTTGTTCCACTGATGAAATGTTCTAACTGCCAGGTTGCTTCTGTCCTTTATTAGTTTCCACCCATTGCTTCTTGCCTTCAGGTGCTTTGGAGAATAGTTTGACTCCCTCTTCTTTGTGGCAGCCCCTGAGGGATTGGCAACATTGCTATCATGTCAACCCATGCCTTCTTTTCACTAAATTAGACATACTCAGTTAGTAGGCTCAGTGTCTATGGAGATTTTCAGGCATCCAGGTCATGGTTGTTCCAAAGGTGCTTTTTCAAAAGACAACTGGACTTTCCTTTTTTTTTTTCCTTGAGAAAGGAAAAGTAGTTTTAAGGGGAAAAAAACAAAGAAAGTCCAGTTCTAAGTTTTGGAAAAGCATCTTTAGACGTCCAAAAAACTCTCCCAACAAAACAGCCACAATATTAAAAAGATATTCAGACTCTAGAAAGAGTGAAGAGAAGAGCAACAAAGATGATTAGGGGGCTGTCGGCTAAAACATACAACAAATGTTTGCATGAATTGGGTTTGTATAATTTAACAAAAAAGAAAGGACTGGAGGTAACAATGATACGGCAGTGTTCCAATGTCTCAGGGGCTGCCCCAAAGAAGAGGGAGTCAGGCTATTCTGCAAAGCACCTAAAGGCAGGACAAAAAAACAACAGATGGGAACTAATCAAGGAGAGAAGCAAACTAGAACTAGGAGAAATTTGCCTGACAGAACAATCAGTTGAACAATATTTCAGCTTCAACCACAACAATATAAAAGCACACAGTGATACAACTCAAGGTAAACTGCACCAAACTTGATTGCAAGGAAATGAACGACCTTCGACTTCAGCAACAGAGTGGTCAATGTTTGGAATACTGTACCTGACTCTGTGGTTTCTTCCCCAAACCCCAAAAACTTTAACCTTAGATGGTCGACTGTTGACTTCACCCCTTTCCTTGGAGGTCTGTAGGGGACGTGCCTAAGTGCACTAATGTGCCTACTGTCCCTGTCCTATTTTTTTTTCTTATTTGTATCTATTTCATGTATTAATAACCATGTTTATACTTATACCTGTTATCTCATACTTGCTTGCCAAATAAATAAAAATAAATAAATAAATAAAAACAACTTGCCTGCAGAAGTTGTAAATGCTCCAACACTGGAAGTTTTAAAGAAGAAATTGGACATTCATTTGTCTTAAATGGTATAAAGTTTCCTGCTTGAGCAGAGAGTTGGACTGGAAGATTTCCAACTCTGTTGTTCTATGATTCACTACACCAGGTTTTCCATAAAGATATATAGCTTTCTGCTCAAATCAAAACAATATAGGCTAAGAATAACTTTCGGCTCCAAAGCATAGAGAAGTCCAATGCCTCCAATGTACAATCACTTTGAAATGCTTTTCAATTACATTAAAATCAAGAAATTTTCTGCCCTCCACACCTAGGCCAGTTAATCTGGAACCCTCATCTTAAATACTTCATTAAGAAAGTGGGAGAGAAGAAGACATAAATTCCTGCCTTGCCTGATTTTTGTCAGCTGGTAAACATAGCTGTAAAGCTGCAGATGGGAGGTGACCAGGGAATATTTTAATTAAACCCTTCAAAATAGGCTTTTTGAAAAGAAGAGGGGAGGAAAAAAAAAAAGCAATTGGAAGAAATCATTTTCTCTTCTGCCTCTACCAACCCAAGGTGCCAAAGAGAATTTTCTTGACTAAGGGCTCATCTGGTTTATGATCCCATCAACTTTTATTGATTTATTTTACCTATAGTTTCCATCCCAGTTCTTGGAGTTTGTTGATAGGCTATTAATCAGGAGAGCAACTTGCGATGAGCAAAGACTTTTGACTACAAGAAACAAGAGATGCTGCAAATGAAGAACAAATGCTTTCTTTTTTTTTTTTAATTTTAATTCATTTTATATATTTTGTTACAGGAACTGGTCAAGATTATAGAATGCCACCGCAACTTTCAGGAAACAGCTTTCAATAATGCTTTTTTGAATGCATTTCTAGCAAAGGAAGAGAGGAAATGAATCATTGGCTGTAACTGTAAGAATAATAATGGGAAGAAGAACCAAAAGATCTCTTTATGGCTGACCACTGAAACAAAGATGAAGGAAAAGGGTCTCCAGCTGAGAGTAGGAGGAAGCAAAAACAGTATTCAGAAGAAGTAATAATAAATTTCTGAAGGGAAAAAAAAAGCAGTAACAAAATGTTCCGGGGGGGGAAAAGAATTCACATCTCTGTTTATATCATGGATCTTTCTATGATCAGTTGTGATTAAGAAAGGGGGGGGGGGTCAGAATACAGAATAACATAGTTGGTGGGAACCTTAAAGGGCTTCTAGTCCAACCCCCTGCTGGAGCAGGAGAACCTACACCATTTTAGACAAATGGTTATCCAATCTCTTCTTAGAAACCTCCAGTGATGGAGGACCATCACTTCCAGAGACAATTAGCAGTTTCATTGATTAAGTGTTCTTACTGACAGAAAATTTCTTCTTATTCTAGACTGGATCTCTCTTTGATCACCTTCCATCAGTATGGGCATATCAAACCTTAGTTTAGAATAGACATAGACACATAGAATAATTAAGTTGGAAGGGACCTTGGAGGTCATCTAGTCCAAGCCCCCTGCTCGAGTAGGAGAGGCTATTCCAAATATTAGCTTCAACCTAGGATCAAACTCACAGCCTCCTGATAGTGAGGCGACAACTCCACCTCTCGGCTACAACTTACAGAATAGGAATTACTTGCAGACAGTAGATAGATATACATTAAATAACATTCAGGAAGCTCAAATAAATGAGGAAGAGATGAAGAAGAAAACAGAAAGGAAAGAAAGGATTAGGAAACAATAGAAGAATATGGAGGAAACAAGAGAGTTACTCCTTGATGGAGCAAGTAGAAAGACAGAAGCTATAAGTTTCTTCATATGAGGTGATTTAAAAATAGCTTCATTGTTAATTCATGTGGTGAATTTTGATTGATTAATCAATTGGTTCAATTTCAGACAGTTTGCACATACATATAATTAATAGCCCTGAAGGAAAGAGGGTTTTTTTTAGATTGAAATACTCAGAGTAATATTTTAAATTGGGTTGAGTCCCAAGGAAATCAAAAGAACCATAGATTGGTTTGATACTTTGCCTTGGTATTGTAGGACTGTCTAATTTGCTTGCTTGCTTGACAAAGGGATTATTTAAGAGAACAAGGAAGACAAGGATCACCGGTGGCTTTATTTGTGAGATTCCTCCATCTCTTGTGATCTTCATGCAAATTCTTCTTCCAGCTATGTGAAGACTAGGCTGGAAGAAGGAGAAGGATGAGTGGGGTTGATGAATGACCCAAGTAAGAGTTGGAAGTCAAAAGATTTTTTTTTTCTAAAACAATGCATTTTAACTGGGAAAGGAAAACCTTAAACATGATATGGGAATTGTTAATTGATGTGGCTTATTTGGTTTTGTTTACACTGGTGTTCCCCAATCTGGGTGCTCTCCTAATGTCTGGACTACCACTGCAAATTTTCCCATCCACCATAACCACAGCTGTGAATTCTGGGACTTGGTCTGCACAACTGGAAGCTGACAAGACTGTGAAACACCTCCTATAAAATATTGCAAGTGAATGCATCAGAGAAGGATCTCTGGAAAAGGTCTTTTCAGTTTTCAAGTAATAATAGAACTTAACACTTAGACTTATATATCACTTTACAGTGCTTTTACAACCCTCTCTAAGTGGTTTACAGAGTCTGCCTCTTGCCCCCAATAATCTGGGTCCTCATTTTACCTACCTCAGAAGGATGGAAGGCTGAGTCAACCTTGAGTCTGGTGAGATTCGAACTGCCAAATTACAGGCAGCTGGCAGTCAGCAGAAGTAGCCTGCAGTACTGCACACTAACCACTGCGCCACTGTAGCATATATAATGGTGGACTTGGTCCTGATATTCCTTGAATTATTACTATAATAGAGCCTGCCCATCCCAGTCACAGCTTGTGACAGTTGTAAGATTTTATTACCTTTCTTGTGGTAATCATGAAGTGAATCACTGGATCATTAAGCAAACAAATGGATGCAGTTTTTCCAAAAAACGGATGTCACTGCCAGTTTGCAGCAAAAGTCTTAGAATAATGTTTTTGTCACTTTAAATATACACTAATCGGCATATGTTAATCTCACTGCATACATTGTAAAACACAGTTGTGAGATTGTGGGCTTCTGCAAACAGTTGTAAATGTGGCCTGATTGTTGGCATGCCAACTGTTGGAGCTTAAAAACTGAGTTGTAAGTATTCCACAGGTCTGCCTGTCAGAAATTGAAAAAGTCACTAAGTGACTCATCATAAGTCAAGGTTTACCTGTATTTCTGTGCCACCATAGGAAATCCTCTGAGGAAGGCAAGACAGTTCCCAAATTATTAAAAGCAAATTATATCATAAATTTTCAGTTTTGATTCAGGCTATGTTTGAATGTTACTTCATGGTATGTTTTGGCCAGTTTTCTATCAGGCAGGGATGTTTTGTGTCCCAATAGCTCCTCTGTATTTTTACATCAGTGGCTAATTACAATGAAACTCAATTCTGGGCAATTGTATCCCTGATGGAATTAAGCCTTTTGCTTTGACACAGATATCAATGCTCAAATATATATGAAAGAAAAATAACCATAAAAACGTGTGGACTTTCCAAGTATTTGAACCCGAAGCTTCAATCCGTTCAATAACCCTAAGATGTTAAAAGGAACAACAATCTTCAAAGGGTTCTTTTAAACTCGGTTTCATCCTCCCTCCCCCCCCCAAAAAAAATCCTTTAACAAATGCTCACTGCAGGAGGAATAGATGATGTGAAATTATTTTGGGATGTGCTAAGAATGTCCTGGTTGAGCAAGTGATGCCTCATAAATCATTCTTTTTTCCCTACTCTTGATTTCGCTTTCAGGCAAGATAATGTCAGCTCACAAGGGAGGTTTGTACCTTGCACTTAAAGACAAAGCTACTTGAGGATGTGCAGAATGGAAAAATGAGGAAGGAAGTGAGAGAGGTGGAGGATGAGAAGAGGATGGCCCAAGAGCTGCTGGAAGACAGGTCTATGGCAAGCTGAAGTCTTGAGAGAATCAAGAGTTGCAAAAGAAACTTGTGTGTAAAAGAACAGCTCTTGGGCAGGGGAAAAAAAAAAGACTTTTAATCAGCTTTCTCTAATATGGCCGTTTTGATATGTATATTATAATCTGCATATTCATACCTTGCACATTTCTTTAGGTGCAGGTGAGTAATGCAAAACACCAACTTCTCAAAATGTTTGCTGTTCTTGTACATAATCTATGGGTGACACCTCACCCATAAAATGCAGTGGAGAGAGGAAAAAAAGAGAGAGAGAGAGAGACAACCAAATATGTGACCGATTAAGGTTTCTAAATCCACATTTCAAATCTAAGCAAAACAACTGGGTAAAAAGGGAAGAGATGAGAAAGGTAGGAGGAAGAAGAAGGGATGAAATGGTTCTGATATGATGCTCTGTGCAATCAGCTTTGGAACTCTTTCTGGTTTTTTTTTCCTTTACAAAAACAATTTTGATTTTTGTTCGTTAGCTTACTTTCAAAAGATAATTTCTGCTGGGTGGTTTTTCTGAAATTTACTTGCTTTTGGGAATGTGTCTACTATTTTTCTTCCTTTCTGTGATATGGCTTGCCACCCTTCTGAAATCTCCTTGGTCCTTCAGTTTTGGTGGGTTTTTTTTTTTCCCAGTTTGCACAAGGCCCATGGGAAGGCCCTTTTTGGGGGGTTCAAATTCAAGTCCAGTTTTGCAAGAGGCAAAGTTTTGCAATGATTTATGGATGTCATTGCAACCTTTATGGAGAAATGTTCACTGACTTGATCAGAATTGCTTTAATGTTTCAAAAGTCTTTTGTATTTTTTTTAAATACTGGATTTAAATACCATGAATTTAGCTTCAGAGGAAACTTATGAACAATGCTGGGCCTTGCCTTGTAGCTTGACTTTAGATTAGATAGGACTTGGGTTTTCAGCCTAATGAGTCCTCCTCCTCCTCCTTCTTCTCCTCCTCCTCCTCCTCCTCCTCCTCTTCCTCCTCCTTCTTCTTCTTCCCCTCTCCTCCTCTTCTTTCTCTCCTTCTCCTCCTCCTTCTTCTTCCTCCTCCTCTTCCTACCAATAACCTTGTGTTTGATCAGTGTTTCTCAACCCAAGCAACTTGAGGATATGTGGGTTTCTACTTCCAAAAGTAGCTAAAACAAATACAGTCTGCCCTGCCCAGTCTTCCCAGGACAAGAGTACACATTAGCACATACATATGCAATTTAAGAGGGGAAAAGAAAACACCCCAAAAATTTAACTTTACTACATAGAACCATGTCCAGCTAAACCTTACAATTGTACATATTGCAATACTTAAGACAGAAGTGGAACTACATTGGTATCTATGACAAGTCCTAGATTTATTAATCTTTAAAGCATGGATTAATCTCCAATGTTCCTGGTTTGTCCCTTTATCAACACCAAGCACATTCAGACAGACAATGATTTAAAGAAAAAGGTTTAAAACACACAGAGAGAAACACACACCAAAAGGACTTTCAGCCTATATTTGTCTAGGGGATAAAAGCAATTCAGATTTGTTGCCAAGAAGTCATCTTTTAATATTTCCTCATGCTGTTCTCTTCTTCCCATGAGCCTGTCAGATCATCAGCCTTGATATCTGAGGTGTCATAATGGGGTGGGGGGAATGAAAGGAGTGTACACCTCAATGCCATCTTGACATTCCAGTTGAAAAGCACTGGGGGCTCAAGAAAGGAATTTCAGAGAGGAAAGGAAATTTTTTTTCATCAGTTTTCCTTGTCCCTCTGCTGCAATTGGAAACCAAAATCTGCTCAATTAAAGCCTGGAAATTTAATTGGGTATTCCTGCTTAGTCCCTCTTTTACTAGAAATGAGTAAATCTGAATGAAAACTTTGTTGGGTAGGTTTCCAAAGAGATCTGTTCCTTGTCTCTACACACCTTGAAAAAACAACAACAACAACAACAACAAAGGAGCTGGTTATTCTGTCCAGCCTGTTTCTAAACTTTATTGACCTTTAACATGTCCTTGTCTTTAGTTCTATCATGTCCCCCAGTAACTGGAAGTGGTTGTATTGCCTGGTTCCATTCTTGTGACATGAATGACAGAGCCATTTCTTTACCCAGAGGTAAGAAAGATGACCTTGATGGAAATAAGCAAGGACTACTATCAATAGTAGCAGGCACGTGATGGCTCAGTGGCTAAGATGCTGAGCTTGTCGATCAGAAAGGTTGGCAGTTCAGTGGTTTGAATCCTTACCACCACGTCCCAGAGTGAGCTCCCGCGACTTGCCCCAGCTTCTGTCAACCTAGCAGTTTGAAAGCATGTAAAAAAAAACACAAGTACAAAAATAGGGACCCCTTTGGTCGGAAGGGAACAGCATTCTGTGCGCCTTCGGCATTTAGTCATGCCAGTCAGATGTCTTTGGACAGCGCTGGCTCTTCGGCTTTGCAACGGAGATGAGCACCGCCCCTTAGAGCTGGAAATTAGCTCATATGTGCAAGGGGAATCTTTACCTTTAATATTCATAGGTATCCAACTTAGGGGGTTGGATTAGGAGGGAAGTTGAAAGGTAAAAACATACAAAGAACGGTTGCAGGAATTAGGTATGTCTAGTTTAGTGAAAAGAAGGACTAGAGGAGACATTATAGCAGTGTTCCAATATCTGAGGGGCTGCCCCAAAGAAGAAGGAGTCAAGCTATTCTCCAAGCACCAGAAGGCAGGACAAGGTGCAATGGGTGTAAACTAATCAAGGAGAGAAGCAACCTGAATTGAGGAGAAACTTCCTAACAGTGAGGACCATTAACCGGTAGAACAATTTGCCTTCAGAAGTTGTAGCTGTTTCATCACTGGAGGTTTCTAACAAGAGATTGGACAGCCGCTTGTCTGAAATGTTATAGGGTCTCTTGCTTGAGCTGGGGTTTGGACTAGAAGACCTCCAAAGGTCCCCTGCCAGCTCTGTTATTCTTGGCTACTTTAAAACTTGTGGACCATGACCAATAGTAGCAGGGCTGGCAGTGGTTGAAAAGGATCTGCAAGATTCCCAGAAGGCCTGATTTATTATGAGTTCAGAGTCACTGAACCACCAAGTCACCAACTGCAGGGATTCACTGGGCCAAGAAAGGTCATATAAAAGGGGGCAAAATGTCTCGCTCAGCAACAGAAACGTTGGGCTCAGTTGTGGTCGTGAGTCGAGGATGAGCTGCCCTTAAAAATAGCTTGTTCTGGAGTGAACCGGTTCCAATTTCCAGCAGAAACGTGGCTGGAATACGCTGGGACTGACTGGCATGTGGCTACCCTGCCAATTGACAAAGCTCACCCTTTCTCGAGCTGCCTCTGACCACTCCTTTTCAAGTCAGCCTCTCGCCCTTCGAGGCTTTGTTGCAACAAAATTGACTTTCTTTCTTAAAAGATTGGAAAAGGGGCAGGAAGAAAAGGAATCCTACCATTCAGGCCATTTTTAAGGGGAGGGGAAAAAAACAACAACAACAACCCTAAGTAGGATGAATTATAACTGGTTCGTGATTAAAAGACAATTACCTGCGCTAGGTAAATATGGGATGGGGAGGGGTGGGGGGAAGCTGGACAGAGTGTATATGAATTACAGCTTGCTCGGCCCTCCCCTCCTCACATGCCCCTGTCAATTGTGGTTTGAAACAAGTACGACAGTCTCATCCAATATCCATCTAACCTTTCCATTCTCCATTGCTCGGTTTCCTTGGCAACCATTTAAAAAGTCCTGGAGGAAAAGAAGACGAAGAAGGGGAAAAAAAGGAACAGCGGCTTTTATAAATAAATAAACAAATAAATAAATAAATAAATAAACAAACAAACAAACAAACAAACAAATAAATAAATAAATAAATAGTGAGACTGGCAACTCTGCTCTCTTCAGAAGGATGTTGTCCTTCTTTCCTTCCTTCCTTCCTCCCTGCCTCCCTTCTTCCCTTCCCCTTCCTCCCTCCTTCCCTTTTCTTTCTTTCCTTCCTCCCTCATTCCCTTCCTTCCTTCCCCCTCTTTCTCCCCCTCCCTCCCTCCTTCCCTCTCTTTCCTTCCTTCCTTCCCTCCCTCCCACCCTCCTTCCTTCCCTTCCCCTCCCTCCCTCCTTCCCTTTTCTTTCCTTCCTTCCTCCCTCATTCCCTTTCCCTTCCTTCCTTCCCCCCTTGCTCCCCTCCCTCCTTCCCTCTTTCCTTCCTTCCTTCTTCCCTCATTCCCTTCCCCTTCCTTCCTTCCCTCCCTTGCTTCCCCTCCCTCCTTCCTTTTCTCCTTCCTTCCTTTCTTCCTTCCCTCCCACCCTCCCTCCTTCCCTTTCCTCCCTCCTTCCCTTTCCCTTCCTTCCTTTTTCCCTCCCTCGCTGTCCCCTTCCTTCTTCCCTCTCTCTGTCCTTCCTTCCTTCCTTCCTTCCTTCCTTCCTTCCTTTCTTCCCCTTCCCTTCCCTTCTTTTTACAGATGCTATGTCCTTTGGAGAAGATCTGGGCCACTTCCAAGCGCTTTCAAAGCCTATAAAATTTCACCTTTAATGCCCTGGGAATTTAAAAAAAAAAAAGGAGGGAAAGGTAATTAGAAGGGCGTTACTGAGGCATATGTGAAGTTTCATTGGGACTGGAAGTCAATTCTATTTAGAGCAGCATATCTAGTAGAGCTTCAAAGAGGGATGTGAGGAGGAGGAATCATAAATCAAGGTCTTGGTTGGGCTGTTAAAAAAAAAATCAAATAATTATTCTTCAAGAGGTTGGCACAGATTCCTTTTTTTGGCTTTCTATTCGTGAGCAACCTTTGCCTCCCTTTTTACGACCTTCCTTGCCACCATTGTTAAGTGACTCACTGCAGTTGTTAAGTTCATAACGTGAATCTGGCTCCCCCCCCCTTTGACTTCGACTGTCAGAAGGTCCCAAAAAGGGGTTCATGTGAGCCCCTGGGTCACTGCAACTGTCATAAAAATGAGTCCACTGACAAGCATCTGAATTTTGATCACGTGGCCATGGGGGTGCTGCAATTTGTTGTCAGTGTGAAAAATGGTCATTTTTTCAGTACCCTCAAATGATCACTAAATGAACTGGCATAACTCAGGGGTCACCTGGGAATTCATAGTGTTAGCTATGTCTGAAAAGGCACAGGACCTCTTGCTTGAGCAGGGGGCTGGACTAGATGACCTCCAAGGTCCCTTCCAACTCTATCCTGATTGATTGATTAATGCTTTCTCCTCCACTCAACACAGACTTTCTGTATTCTGTTTATGGTAGAGTGTCAGGATTCCGGCAGTTACTCCAATTAAATCATGAGCCCCTGAGCCATATTCCCAAAACTAAAGAGGATTTATTTAAAATTAACATTCTACATCTGGCATTAACTTGGGCGTAGCCAACTCTGAAATATGTAATTCACTGTCACTCTTGATCCTGCTTTTCCTCCCACCCCTCTGGGTGTATCATCCAATGAAACAAGTCCATAGCCAAGAGTCATCAATCATGCTCTCCAATTAGTTTTTTCGCGGCAGAAGCTTCAGTCATCTATCAGTCTTTGAAGAAAATATGAACGGAATGTACTTTTGATTCCACACTGCTGCCTGCTCTTTGAAACTCCCCCTCCTTCTTTCTGTTGCAAACTATAAAACATGTGTACAAAATGTTTTATGAGTTGACATAGAGCTGATGCCAAGATGAGTCACATTTACATGTTTGGTAGCACATCCACTGAGTGGACCAGACTGCAGAAAGTTAAGGGAAGGAAGAAGAGACTGAAGGAGAAATTTTCTGTCAATGACAACAGGAACAGCAGTTGTGGGAGCTTCATGATTAGAAGCTTTCAAGAAGAGACTACAGAACCACTAGTCAGAAATGGTGTAGAGTCTTCTGCTTGAGCAGGAAGTTGGACTAGATCAGTGGTTGCCAACCACTGGGCTGGGGACCACTGGTGGTCCGTGAGAAAAATTTGGTAATCCGCAGAGAATTGTCACCATCAAAGCACCCCCCCCAGGCAATTAATCCAGGCTACGTGGGAACACAAGGCTGCGCTGCCCACATGGTTCGCAGGAATACAAGGCTGCATCACTTGTATTGCAAACAACACAAGGTAATGAGAGGAGGGAGAAAAGGGCAGGGGGGAACTTGCCCCGCTCACCCCACGTGCCACGCCTGGCCAACGGGCTGCTTCTTTCCGCTTCTTTCTTCTGCTGCTTTTGGCTGCACACAAGGAAAGCAGCAAAAGTCTTTCTTTCTCTCCCCCAAACTCCACCAGAAATGAGTCTTTGGGACCCTGCAAGGCCTCCTGGTCCAAGAGACTCGACAGCAAAGACTCATTTCTGGTGGAGTTTGAAGGAGAGAAAGAAAGACTTCTCCTGCTTCTGCTGCTTTCCTTGCATGAAGCCAAAAGTATCTCTCTCTCTCTCTCTCCCTCTGAGAACAGAGACAGTATCCTGCAATCCCAAATAAAGAATGATTGATCGGTAGGAAAACGCAGTGAGGAATTTTCCTGCAGGCTTTTTTTGGGATTTTCCCAGGGTCTCTGGTCCACGGGATTTAAAATTATGAGTTTGGTGGTTCCTGAGGTCCATAAGGTTGGAGATCCCTGGACTAGATGACCTACAAGGTCCAACTCTGTTATTCTGCATTATTCTCTATTAAAATGCTTGAGGAAAACTGAAAAAGGGGATAATTCTATAGGAAAACTGAGAAAGCTCAGAAGGGAAGCATACCTAGAATAGTGATGACTGACGTTTTTGTCATTTTGTGCCTCCATCCATAATGCAATGCACGCTCAACCCCCACACACTCTCCTCACTCCTCTGTTCATGTGCACATGACCCCCCCCATTTGCACCCTGCACCTCTGCACCTGCGCACAGGTCTCCTGCGTGTGTCCCGCCCCTTGCACATGTATGGCAGATATCTGGCAATCAGCTGACTGGAGGGAGGCACGCACACATGTGCAGTGGGCATGATCTGGGGCAGCAGCTCGCATGATAGCTGTGAGTGCCACTTCCAGCATGCATGCCATAGGTTCGCCATCATGGCCCTTGAATGTTTAGGAAAAGCTGAAAATGATCCTGGCTGAAGCTGATGGTTGGATCAATAATTCGGCTAATGGATGGCCTCCTTCGCCCATTGTGGCTTTCCTTGAGTGATATTCTTTATCATTACACAAGTCAACTGAAGCCATAAAACGCGATTCAACACGTGACGAGTGTTCTTCGTCCTTTAAAAAAAAAAAAATGGTTAAGGGTGCTTTTGGAAAGATGCGCTTAAGCCCATTCCCATGGTAATCAGCAAGAGTTAAAAGAGGTTGATTTGGTTACAGTGTGCCTGCTTCCAACTGATTAGTCAGCAATGGCCAAGTTCAAGTGATAAGCCTTGCAACTCAAACATCTGTTGATGACTTTGCAAAGGCAATTAAAAAATATACACATACAATTCTGGTTCATTACTCCCATAAAAGAAAAGGTCACCAAATCAGAAAAGATAGGGGTTTTTTTTCTGTCGGCTAACAACCAGGGATGGCATTTACATACTAAATTGCAAATGTTCTCACATTTCCTCAATAAAATGAGATATTTCTTGACAGTCGAGGAACAAAAAGTTTTCTTTACTTTCCATCGGATAAGCTAACTTGTTTGCCAGCCTGGTATGCCTGCTGAAATTTTTACAATTTCAGCCACTGACGGCTGTTCATTTTTTCTCGTCTGGAAAATGAACCAATGGGAGAAGTCTGACATCACTGTCTTTTTATTTTTCTTATATGCATCCATGTATTCATAAGTATGTTTTTACTTTTACCTATTATCTTGTAAGCAATTGACAAACCAAATAGATAGATAGATAGATAGATAGATAGATAGATAGATAGATAGATAGATAGATAGATAGATAGATAGATATTCATGGATGCCATGCTTCTTGTGCCAGATTATTAACAAAAGGATGCAGTTCTCCTTCTTCATCGCCTCCTAGCTATTAGGTATTCATTTCTCCATGAGAGGAATGTTTGCAGGGTCAGAAATCAGGAAATGCACTGTAAGTGCAATTTAGAAATGATGAGTCCTCTATCAACTTACCAGAATCATACATTCTTGGTTAAGAGACAGATGTTTAGTCTTTTTTTCCCTCTCTAAATGAACATCCTTTTTCTAAGTGAAATCCTTTTTCATGCTGAAACTGAACAACCCAGCACTGCCAGTTCTAGTCCCAGCACATCTGGAAGATACCAGATTGGAGAAGGCTGATATATTATACAACAATGGCTGCACATTCAGCACAGCAATAAAATAGGACTGTGCTTGCCTGTCAAGTCCATTGTCTTTTTTAACTTGCTGGTGTTTTCAGTTTTAGCACACAAATAGACCGATCACCTGTATACATCCTATTCAGAGAATTGTGCCACTCTGCGGAATAGTATATGGGGGGAAAAACTTGGTATTTATAAGCATTCTCTGTCATCCTTCAGCAAAAGTAGTTTTTTTCTCTCTCTCTCCTTCCCTCCCTCTCTCTCCCTTTCTCTCATTCCTCTCCTTATGCCTGGTCTCTACCCATATTGTTTATTCAACCTCTGAGAATTTGGGGGACCTGAAAATTAAAATAAGTTTAGGTTGCCAATTGAGTGGGTCATATTTCAATACTAAGCATCAGAGGGCAGGACCTAGAAAACGATGAAGTTCCTTGGTATGTAGAGTCAATCCATTCTACTTTTGAGTTAAAAACCCCTCCCTACCAGCAATCTGCCAGATAAGAAGAGAGTAACATGAAGATACTGGACCAAGGATCAAGAAGTAAACAATACTCCAATCCAGGAACTACCAACTCAGAAAGACGATCAAACAATAAACAACATGCCTAATCAAGGGACTACCAAGAACACTCCCTGTCAACACTAACAGGGCAAGCTAACACTAACAGGGTAAACCAGTTGTATATAAACAGAGAGCAAAACACACTCCCTCCTAGCACTGATGGCGTTTCCTAGTTGGCTGTTGAAACATCTGCAAAAAAGCAACCAAGCTCTGAAAGCAGCCAAGGATCACATTGGTTGAATATTTCCAAAATGGCTTCTCGGAAATCCCTTGGGAAATCTTGCTAATATCTTTGTTTGCTGCCTCTGAGGATGTCAGAGGTTAAATTGAGATCTCTTGAATGCCAATCATCAGCTGTGTCACTCAGAGACAACACTTCCAAAGTTTTTTGAGAGAATCTGTAAACTGCAAAACCTGCTACCATTTCCTTTGCTTCCCTCCTCACCCCCCCCCCCCNCTTTGCTTCCCTCCCCCCCCCCCCCCCATTCCAAATACATCAGACCTACAGTTGCATGAGACACCCTTTATCCAAACCAACTGAACCATGATTGGCAGAGAATTGTTTCTCTTTTTTGTGCCGGAGTCACAGATGAGAAAATCCCTATCAGGAGCAAAGCCGTTTCTTCTGAAGCCAAATTTACTTTGCAAGACAGAAGGAATTAAAAGGTTCAGGGTGCTGGGCAAAGTAAGCTTTTCCCATTGCCATGATGTGTTTCAAAAGACTGATCCCTGGGACTGAAATGACCAGAATTAAATCAGTTGAGCTTGCTGAAGGGAAAGCAATAACTATAGAAACTGATCAAATGGAAAGAGAAAAAAGATGGAACAATGGAAGGTGGGGGAGAGTCAGAGATCAATATCTGTCCAAATGCACCATATGATTCCAAGGTTCATTTCCATACAGTCAAGTAAAAGAATAAGAAGAATTGACTCAGAGAAAAGGAAAGAGAAATGTGCCATGGAAACAGAACTATAGTGAACTGGATTAAATTTTAAAGGTCCTTCATTTGGGTCAGGGATCATTAGGAGAATCTTCTTAAATGTATCAATTAAATCATTTCTGTGACAGAAATAATTCTGGGGAAGGAATTTTCCATCAGAGAGTAGGACCAGGTTTTCTCAACTTCATTTCTAACACTGGTTTGAAATTTGCAGAGGCAACAAACTGTGAAATACTTATGGAAAATTAATCCTAAATTACTTGTAGTCATGTATAATATTCATAATATCCACTATACATGACTACATATTATACATGTAGTCATGTATAATGTTCCCTTTAACTTTTGCAAGGTGGTGCAATGGTTAGAGTGCAGTACTTCAGGCTCCTTCTGCTGCCTGCCAGATGTCTGCAATTTGGCAATTCGAATCTCACCAGGCTCAAGGTTGACTTAGCCTTCTACCTTTCCGAGGTGGGTAAAACGAGGAGCCAGATTGTTGGAAGCAAATTTGCTGACTCTGTAAATCGCTTAGAGAGGGCTGCAAAGCACTATGAAGTGGCATATATGTCTAAGTGCTATTGTTATTGCAGCTGAGTATTGCAGTGGGTAACTAGGACAATTTTGCAAAGTGGACACTCTGCTGGAGAGAAGTCCTCAGAAAAAGGGCTCCAGCACAAGTCCGAAAGCTCGCAAGACAAAACCTCTGGTCCTGATGACAGACCCAGTGTCAACTTCGATACAGATTGGGCCTGCCGCAGCCATTTTCTCCATTTCTCAGTTTGACATACTTTGGGAGGGAGGAGGGAGCTTTGAAATGTCAGACCGGACATCAACAACTTACTATCTCATGGGAACCCAGGTCATCCTAACAGTTGCCGGACAGAGATTGGAAGAGGTTACCAAGCAGATGCCAGAACACCTAACTGGACAAGGTGAGCTGTGACAAGGACAGAGGGAGCTGTCTAATATTTAATTATACTGAAAGTGTGGAAAATAGCCAGAGCTGGTTTTGCATTTCAACTGTGCTGCAATGATGTACTCAATAAAGCAGTTTTTTGAGAAAGCTAAACGTCTCAGAGTTGCTGGATTGGTTGAGTTCATTACTTAAAACCCTGACACCCAGATTGGACCTTCAACATTATCCTGGGACACGTAGCTTCACCTTCTTTGGTGACAGAGCTGTGTTATGCACCAACATAGACCACATCTCTTTTTAGGTTTGAGGCATTTGAGGGATTTTAAATCTATGTCACACCTGTTGTATAGATAATAGTACAGTTACTAACTCTTTTGTTTTCAAAAAGCCAGTTTGGTCTAGTGGATAAAGTACTGGTCTAAGAACCAGGAAGCTAAGTTCCAGTCATGCCTTAGACATGAAAGCTGTCTGGGTGGCTATCAAGTTGAGAATTACCTGTAAATCATGGGGGTAATAACACAGCATAACCTAACCATAACCTAACCATAACCTAACCAATATCTAACCAAACCTAAACATAACCTAAACATAACCTAAACATAACCTAAACATAACCTAAACATAACCTTAACACTAACCTAACACTAACCTACACATAACTATAACATAACCTGGAAATAAGGAGAATTTTTCAGACAGGGAGAGCAATCAACCAATGGAACAGAAGTTACCATTGGAAGTTGTGGGTGCTTCATCCCTGGAGGCTTTCAAGAAGAGATTGGACTCCCATATGTCAGAAATGGTGTAGGGTCTCATGCTTGGGCAGGGGGGTTGGACTAGATAGCCTCCTACAGGGTCCCTTCCAACTCTGTTAATCTGTAATCTGTAATCTATAACTATAACATAACTATAACTGTAACCATAACATACCTTGGGTCATGATGAGGCTGTTCCACTAACTGGAGGCAGTTAGTGGAACAGTGAACTGAGAAGAAATTCTACCTCCACCCTGTTTGTGTCTTTCTTCCTTACTAAGCCATCTTTTTAATTTTAATGCCAATGTTTATTGTTTTCATATTTTTAATGTTTTATGTCAGGGTATTTTTCTACCCTGTGTTAAGCTGTCTAGAATGGCTTGGTGGTGAGATGGCTGGTATAACAATTTAATAAATAAATAAAATAAATCTGAAGAGCGGCATATCTTTTTAAGAATTACATGAGGAAAATGTGAAAGAATTCCACAGAGGCCCTTGTGTTTATGAATGGGTTTCCTTGAGAATGAATGGAGAATGAATGAAATGCTGATTCTATTAATCATGTGATGGGGATGTTTTCCTGCCTTGTTATCGGCGACCTCTCATATTTAAGCACTCGAAGAAAAGAGGAATATAACCAGTGCGCTGCCAAAAGAGAACAAAAATGACACCCATTAGAAATCCAATCCATAATAGATATGCAGCACCCAAACAAGTCAGTAATAAAGATGCTTGGTTCCAAAAAGCCACTGACTGGCTCTCATTGACACATTATAATATTAATCAAGCCTCATAATGTGCAGTGATTTGCATGCCAACAAATATATTTGCACTGCAAATGGTTTGTTGAAAATCCTCAGAGAAATAGGCCATTCATTGATATTGAATCTGGTGAAGAGAAGAGAGAGAGAGGAGGAGACAGAGAGAGGCATGGAGAGAGACATAGAGAGAGGGGAAAGAGAGAGAGAGAGAGATGGAAAGAGAGAGACAGAAAGAGAGAGAGAGAGAGACAGAGACAGAAAGAGAGAAAGAGAGAGAGAGGGAGAGAGAGGGAGATGGAGACATAGAGAAATGGAGAGAGAGAGAGAGAAAAATGGAGAGAGACAGACAGATAGAGAGACAGATATAGAGATGGAGAGAGAGAGAAAGAGAGAGAGAGAGAGATGGAGAGAGAGAGACAGAAAGAGAGAGAGAGAGGGAGAGGGAGACACAGAGAGATGGAGAGAGAGAGAGAGAGAGAAATGGAGAGAGACAGAGAGAAAGAAAGAGAGACAGATATAGAGATGGAGAGAGAGAGACAGAAAGAGAGAAAGAGAGAATGAGGGAGAGAGAGGGAGAGAGATGGAGAAAGAGAAAAAGAGAGAGATGGAGATATAGACAGAGAGACAGAGAAAGAGATGGAGAGAGAGAGAAATGGAGAGAGACAGACAGAAAGAAAGAGACAGAAAGAGAGAGAGAGGGAGAGAGAGAAAAAGAGAGAGATGGAGATATAGAGAGACAGAGAAAGAGATGGAGGAGAGAGAAACAGAGAAATGGAGGGAGACAGACAGAAAGAAAGAGAGACAGAAACAGAGAGAGAGAGATGGAGAGAGAGAGAGAAAGAGAGAGAGACAGAGAGACAGAAGGAGAAACAGAGAGAGATGTTTCCTTTTACAGAAATCTCCTTATAGGGTTTGCAACCTCCCTCCTTTTTTATTTTCTTTATTTTCTTGTTTTTTGGATTTGGCAAAGAAAATCATTAGCATTCATTCCAATCATCCCCTCAAGCCTCTGTGCTAAGGCATGTAACTGAATCCGTACTGAGAGGAATACAAAAGGGGAGGAAAAAAGGCCTCCAAATCCAATTTAATGTCTCCATTTATTGTTTTCATGTTTTATATTGGTGTTTTTAATGATCAGTTGTTAAGCCAGCTGGAGTCACCTTTGGCAAGATGGGTGGTGTGTGTGTGTGTGTATATATATATATGGCAACTCCAGAGACAGAGAAGAATAAAATGCAGTTTGATTAAGAATGTGTGGGAATATGTGATTTTAGCCAATGGAGACTCAAACAGCCAACCAGCAATCCCAAAGGTGCTTTTTCTGGTGGCAACTGGACTTTCTTGTTGTTGTTGTTTTTTTTCTTTTGAAGACGTTTTGCTTCTCATCCAAGAAGCTTCTTCAGCTCTGACTGGATGGTGAAGAATGGAAGGATTTATACTCTTGAAAAAGCAACTTTGGGACAACCATGACTTAGATGACTGAGAATTGCTATAGACTTTTTAGGCAACTAACATGTTTCGCTTTATTTATTGTTCCTTCTGAACCAGTTATTGCTTGCAGGTTGCCAATTTTTTTTTAAAAAGAGATGCATTTTGAGGAGCTGAGTTAATTTCTCTAAAATAGATAGAATTTCATATTGCTTTCAAGTGATGTGAGGTCGCTCCTTAAGCCCATGTCACACTGCACCAACGGATGGAAAGAGGATGTAAAATGGAGAGAAACACTTGCCATCCGTTG
>BHFT01042800.1:0-65810 GCA_004320025.1 Laticauda laticaudata
AGAGCTTGTCTCGAGCTAGTTTGGGGCTCGCTCACCCCGAGGAGAAAACGTGTGTCGTGTCTTTCCTCAAACCCATTTGGCAGTTCATGGGGAGCGCTCCGGGAGAGCAACGCCTCACCTTACCTTACTGAGGATTGGGGTTCGGAAGGACCAAGCCCAGAATGGCTTGGATTAGATGTCACCTTGGTTAATGACTGGTGTAAAATGGCAGCAAGGTGTGCCAGGATTTCCACCACAAAGCAATGCAGTCATGTGACAACTCACTTTATGAACACATCCAATTGTAATTAAAAGTCTAGGTGTACCTATACCTTGGAATTCTTTAATAGATGGTTTAAGGACACAATTATTGACTTCACAAACAAGAAGGGAATGTTGATCCACCTGACCAAAGTAAACTTGGGAGTTACTGGTGTCAGCAATGTCCTGAAAGTCTCTGCATGAAAATATCTGCTGAGTTTAGACATTTTTTGATCTTGGCCTTCATGCAAAATTAGATCCATAGTGTCCACCCTAAGCTTCAGCAGAAAGAAAGGATGTCCATTTAGAACAGGAACAGAAGTCATGCCAGATTTTTGACATATATGAAGGGATTTTTCATTTGAGACTTACATGAAGATTTGTTTAGAGGGGAGACATTCAATAGTTTTGCTCCAACTATTTCTAGTTGCATGTTTTATATGTACCACAATTTCAGGGATCACTAGCCCTTCAGAAATAGAGAGCTTTATCAAATACTGCCGTGTGTTGTCTTTTGCAATTATATAAATGTTTTTGATTCTAATACCTTCATTGTGCCTTCAAGGTAATTCCACTATGTCAGATGTCAGTTTCTCGATGAGAAGATTGCTGTCATTTTTCTATGAATCAGTGCATCAAAAATATTTCTTTTGTTTAATCTCTGCACTTATTAGTGGGCTAGAGACTAATATTCTCACTATATTGTGCCAGTCTATACCTTTTGCCCTTTAAAATTCTGACAAGCCACATCTGGGATGTATCAATCTCTAGAATTACAAAGAATTCTGTACAAATACAAAATAATTTTGCAACCTGCAGTTATACTCAGTAAATTCCCTTCATTAAGTGTATATGTTTAATGCAAAGGTGGTATTCAGCAGGTTCTGACCAGTTCTGAAGAACTGATAGCGGAAATTTTGAGTAGTTTGGAGAACTGGCAAATGCCACCTCTGACTGGAGATTTTACAGTATCCTTCCCCTGCCAAGCCCACCAAGCCATGCCCACAGAACTGGCAGTAAAAAAATTTGAACCCCACCACTAGTTTAATGTATTATATAATCTCCAATGGGAGATCTGCTCTATTCTGTTTCTAAAACTTCTGACAGAGCAATTGTAAGGAAAATAAATGTGAGAAAGCAGTATAGAAATTGAAGACATGACTCCAGGCACTCACTTTGAGGGTAATACATACCATTTCATTGTAACTGTGTTGTATTATGTTTTAGGGATTACAAGTGTTATGTATGGAACTTGGTAGGCTCCAAGTTCCCTATTCTGATTGGCCGAAAAGGCCATTCTCGGATTGGCCATTAGAGAACCAATCTGATTGGCCCGCCTGATGGCGGGAACATTTAAATTGGTGTTATTGGCCACAAGCCGTGAGCAAGCTGCTATAAAAAGGGCTGCTGCGGCTTGGGCTCTTGTTCCGTTACCATTGTTTTACTGAGTTAAATAAAATAATTGAGTTAATTATTGAGTTAAATAAATAATTGGAACCCGGTCTCACGCAACTTATTTCCTGACGGAACAGCAAGTCTTTCTGAAATAAGTACTCGAAACACAGTTGTGATGCCATATGCCAACATCATTCAAGGGTCACAGACCCTGGCTACAGATTCTACAGGAAAATATCATCTGTTCTGATGGGATTTCTGTAACTTTTCCATACAGATTGTTGCATGAATAACTGGTTTTAGTTCATACAACAAGTGAGATACTAGAGGTTTGTAAGGATAAAAGTTAGCCCTGATTGGAGTGGCCTATAAATACATATAGATTCCTAGGTGACCCAGTTGACAGTTTTAACCTTTTATCAGAATTATTGTTGAATTATTGTTATGAATAATTATGAGATGCAGTGTGTGTAGTATAACACTCATGTAGAAGTAACTCAAGCATTTTTTCAGGGACCACTAGATTCCCGATCCTATCTGATATCTTGGTAGATAGTCTTATGAAGAAGGAGAACACATGAAGTAAAGTAACAGCCTCTAGTAAGCTTCCATGGCTGAGGTTGGATCTTATTTGAACACCTGAATTCTTGCACTCTGAGTCATTGCTTCAGAGGCATTTCCTTTCCTAAACAGAAAAACAGTTTGTCCACAGTAGTGGGAGTAGGAGTGACTTCTGACTTTCTGCCAGCTTCCCCACTGAATTTTTTTGTGGTAACTGGTAGAGTGCATTGGAAATCTTCCTTCCTTCCTTCCTTCCTTCCTTCCTTCCTTCCTTCCTTCCTTCCTTCCTTCCTTCCTTCCTTCCTTCCCATTCCCTGATGTTCTAAAGGCCTTGCCCTCCCATCTGTCACCCAAGAGTGACAAATTAAGTGAACAACTTTCAAGCTCTCCTAATATAATTTTCACAGCCCAGACCAGTCCAAGCACTCCAATCTCAAATCTCTTTTGCATTTTCAAAGGCCAGTAAGTTATTTAAGGCTTGAAGATTGCTTGATAGCTCTGTAGTTCATAGAACTAGATACTGTCCTTCTTTGCAGTGAAGTCTTTTGAAGGTCTAGCTTGGGTTGTAAAAAAAATGCTGTCCACTTCAAGCTATTGTTAGTGTTTTGTGGCTGTTTACTAAGATAAACCACCCTTTCAAATAATGGCTTCATTATTATCTCATTAAAAACTTATATGAGCTGATTTATAAATATTAATGTGATGCAAAAAAATCACAGGGAGCAATCTTATTAATTGTATATAATTGAATAGATTTAATTAAATTGCACTTTTAATGTTAATTTGATTAATTTTTCATCCTGGCATTTTAAAAATATGCTTGGATTGAATGCTGTATATTCAACTATGCATATATTTTTTGGGGATATATCCATAATATTTGGAATCTGTTAAGAGATCACATATAGATTTTTCAGATACGGAGGTCTGGATGAAAACAATATTATATAATACTGGGAGGGAAAAAAAATATGCCCCAGCTGTAAATTGTTCAAATAACCTTTGTATTATTGTTGAGCCATGCCCATAGAGTGTTGACATGTGTTGTTTGACAGGATTTGAATTAACTATTTTGTTTTGCTTTTCTTTTTCCTTTTCTGACAGAAGAGTAGGACAGAAGACTTTCAAGCAATATGGTCACATTTGTTGGAGTTATCCAGTTTATAGCAATAGCACTAGAAACACTATTTAAACTTATATATCATTTCACAACGCTTTGCACCCCTCTCTAAACAGTTTACAGAGTTAGCATATTGACAATCTGGATCCTCATTTTACTGACCTTGGAAGGATGAAAAGTTGAGTCAACCTTGAGCCCATCAGGACTGAACTCTTGGCAGTGGGCAGAGTGAGCCTGCAATACTGCATTCTAACCAGGGGTGGGATTCATCCGGTTCAGGCTGGTTCTGAGGAACTGGATGTTAGTTTTACTGAACCAGTAGTTCCAAAGACCAACTGGCCCCACCCCACCCTACCCCACTCCTCCCAGGAGTCCCCATGTGCCTGATTCTGGCTCCCAGATAAGGCTTTCTAGGCCCAAAATGGGTTTTCTCCCAGAGAGGCTTTCTAGGCCCAAAATGGGGTGCAAGGGTTGCAGCACCCCCTCCATGCCCCATTTTGGCTCCCAGGAGGCTCCAGGGGGGCTTCCTAGGCCGAAAATGGGGCATTGGGGGGTGTAGCACCCTCACCCATTTTAGCTCTCCTGAGGCTCCAGGGAAGGTTTTTCGGCCAAAAAGGGGGTACAAGGGGTGCAGTGAGCCCCCTATGCCCCATTTTTGCTCCCAAGAAGCTCCAGGGAGGCTTCCTTGGTTCAAACCAGGGCACAGGAAGGTGGAAAGAAAGAAAGAAAGAAAGAAAGAAAGAAAGAAAGAAAGAAAGAAAGAAAGAAAGAAAGAAAGAAAGAGGGATACAAGAAAGAAAGGGAGGGAAGAGAAAGAAAGAAATGGAGGGAAGGAGGGAAGTGTAAAAGAAAGGAAAGGAAGAAGGAACAAAGGAAGGAAGGAAGGAAGGAAGGAAGGAAGGAAGAAAGAAAGAAAGAAAGGAGAAACAAAGAAACAAAGAAAGAGGGAGGGAGGGAAGGGAGACAGAAAGAGAAAGAAAGAAAGAAAGAAAGAAAGAAAGAAAGAAAGAAAGAAGGAAAGAGAGAAAGAGAGAGGGAGAGGTAGGGAAGAAGGGAAGGGAGAAAGAAGGAAGGGAAGGGAAAGTGAATGAGATATGGATGGATGGATAGATGGATGGATGGATAGAGGGAGGGAGGATGAGAGGGGGAGAAAAAGGAGAGGAAGGACCACAAACCTTGGCACTAGACACAGCTTCAGATGATGCTTTGAAACAGCACAGCAATCCAGGGCTGGAAGGGACCTTGGAGGTCATCTAATCCAACCCCCTGCTCCAAGAGCATTGTTAAAGTGAGTTTCTCTCTTTTGACCCATCCAGTCACATGACCTCCTAGTCACCCCCACCCAGTCACATGACCACCAAGCTACGCCCACAGAACCGGTTGTTAAAAAACTTGAATCCCACCCCAATTCTAACCACTGCACCATCAGAACTCTTATTGTGTCATTTTCCATGCTTTCCCCCATCCTTCCTTCTCTCCTTTTTTCTTTATTATTATTATTGTCATAGGTGTATCAGAATATTGTCTTCTTTGTGCTTTCCTTTGTGAATATAATATATCAATAAGTAGTCAGTTCTTCTGACTGTCCACGTGATGGCATTGGGATCCTAGCAATGGATGATAAGACCAAACAAACTGAAATGAAGTTGCATGCTCTTGTCATGCACAACTGTCCCAAGTATGTCCCATTGGATTCAGTTAGATTTAACTGGAATTAGTTTGTATACAACTGCAACCTAAAACAATGAAGCTCCATTGGATGGTTAACAGTTGATAACTATCAGTTCCAACCAACCAAGAACTGGAAGAAGAGCAGTTTTCAAAGAAAACTGAGTGAGAACATGGCTTCTGGTAGAAAAGGCTCCTAAAGTGAGGTCCATCTGAGCATTTGAAGGGGAAAAGAATCATCATTTTTTAACTTTTGTATTTCTACCAAAATTTCTGCATTCTGAATTGTTTACATTTATATAACAAAGAAAGAAAGACAATCAATTTTCTATCCTTTTACTCTAAAAGACTTTTAGCAATTTATCTGATTCTGTATTTCAAACAGTTCTTTCAGGCCCTGTCACACTGGCTGACGGATGCAAAACGTTTGTAAAAAGGACACAGCGGACAAGAAAAATGTTCCATCCATTGTTATCCGGCCTCTCAAAAGTGCCCCGAATTTGCATAACCAGAGCGGGACAACACGGAAAGGAATGGACGGGGGAGGACGTAGGGTGGGATGCTCCATTGGAAGCCTAGTGGATGGAAACAGATGGGAGCGGATGGCAATCCGCAAGGCTTCCAGGGGACCGCAGCAAAGTGGACGCGGAAACGGATACAATGGATGCAGAGCGGACGCCGAGTGGATGAAGCGGATGCACAGCGGAAGCCTAGCAGATGCCTAGCGGAAGCCTAGCGGATGCCTAGTGGATGCCTAGCGTTCACTGCGCATGCGGGAAGGATGCATGCATCAGCCCCGCGGATTATAAAGAGGCAGACTCCCAAGCAGGTCCACCATTCAGAGGAAGACCTGCTTCCCAGACCACAGCTCTCCAGCAGCCAGCCAGCCAGCCAGCCAGCCAGCCAGGCCAGCCAGCCAGCAACCCAACACCATGGGGAAGAAAGAGAAAGGCCTCAGCCATCTGCTGCCAGGGCCTGGCAAGAGGGACAGGGCCACCCTCCAACCCCTCTGGCCCTCCTCTCGCTTCTGCTGGGGCTCCTGCAGGCCTGGCTCGCTCTTCTGGGGCTGGGGCTTCTGCTGATGCTGCCTCTGAGGAGCTGATGATGCTGCTTATGGCGTGGGTGCTTCTGCTGGTGCTTTACTCTGCTGAAGCTGCTTCTGCGGTGGTGCTTCTGCTGGTGCTTACTCTGCTGGCCCTGCTCCTGGTGCTGGGGCTTCTGCTGGTGTTACTCTGCTGGCGTGCTCGCTGGTCCTGCTGGTGTCCTGTACTGGTGTCCTGGTCCTGCTGGTGCTCCTTGCTTCCCTTGTGTCCTACTGGTTGCTCCTGTCCTGCTCGTGCTCCTGGGTCTCTGCTGGTTTTCGGCTGTTGCTCCTGGGTTCCTGCTTGGGTGGCTCTGGTGCTGCTGATGCTTTTACTCTGCGCTGCTGCTGATCCTTGTCCTGCTGGTCCTGCTGGTGCTGCTGGTGCTTGCTGTGCTGCTGCTGGTGGTGTGGAGGAAGCAGCCCCTACAAGCCTGGAAGCCCTCTGATGAGGGCCCATTGTGTCCTGCCAAAGGAGGAAAGGGCAAGTGCGAGAACGGAGGAGGAGGCAATACAAAATAGAAAGGGAACATGAGGATGAGGTGCTGGAGTGGCTGAAGAGAACGAGTATTTATGGTGGAAGGACACAGGCTCTATAGGGACACCAAAAGGAAGCGAGGCGCTTGGAGAGAGAAGTGGAGACCTGGGCTACACTTCGGAGGTGCTTCTCGGCTGGTGGAAGCACATGCACACCTGGTACAGGAAGCTGCACCTCAAGAAATTCTGGGCAGGCCGAGGTCAAGCTGGATGGACAGAGAGACCTACATTGATGGCCAAGTGCAGCTTTCTGGAGGGTGAGATCCGCCACCGAGGAGCAGCCCCTCTCACAAACCCTCTCTCTCAGGCAGCCTGCTGACAGTCCTCTTCCGGCAAAGAGTCAGCTCCTGTGTCCAGACAGGTTATCTGTGGAGCGTGCCACAACGGAAGACCCCCCCGACAATGCTGTACTACCCATGGCGGAGTGCGTGGAGGACCCCCTACGCAAGTGGGAAAAGGAGACGGCACTTTCCACCACAGAGCCCAACCTGCATCCACCCCCAGCGCACTCCACCCTCCACAGAAAGGCAGAGAGGCAAACTGGAGGGGACAGAGGCCACACTGTCCTACTGGAGATAAGAAACATCATCAAAGCAGCGTAGATCTCTTCTCTCAGCTGGTACACAACGACTTCCTCATCCTCCAAACCACAACCCTTCCTACCTATTGTGAACCGAACCTCATGGACATGGCGGAAACCCCCAGTTACCAGTGGTCGAAGGACAGGATCACAATTTCTGTCTTTCAACAACCCCTTTCCAGACCCAGATGAACCCTTGCTCCACCTTAATCCAGGTCTGCTCCTTCCCACCCCAGGTGATGTCACTCCCTTCCAAGGTTTTCCACCAGGCCCCCCACCTACAAAGGCTACGGCTACCAGGAGGTCCAGCAGCACTGGCAGCAGCCCTTCCCAGTCCAGGCACATTTTCATCGCGACGCCCACCAGTCCACTGATGCCACTGATGCCACCCACGCCACCGATGCCACTCACACCACAGATGCTACCGATGCCAGTCCTCACCCAGCTGAAGACCAGACAGACCCCACTACACTGCTCCTCCTCTCACCCCACAGCCAAACCCGGACTCATTACATCTTGTCATCGGTACTGGGCTGACCACCCCACGTCATGGGAGGAGGGGCTTCTCAATATCACGGGCTGAGCCAGCTGTCTGAGAGCTTCCTTCAACACACCATCCCCTGTTGTCTTCTTGGGCCAGGGCACCCCAGTGGGGCGCTTCAGACCAGCACTCCAGCAGCAGCCACCTCCACAGCACCTGGAACCCTCATCCCTTGAGACTGGGCCACACTTCGAGTGGACCAAGAAGAGTGCCAGAGGACTCGGTGGCTACCTGTTGACTTTATCTTTGCTTTGGACCACTTGACTTGGGTCATTTTTCTTTTAGAGCTTGTTATTAATAAAAGATTATTGCTTCACACACTTTGCTTCATTTATTTTATTAAATAAAGTCTTGGTGGAAACTTTTAGAAATGGTTTAAGCTTTGCCATGCTTGTGGGATGGGTTAAGATTACCAGTGGGATGGGCAGGGATAACCTTTGGGATGGGTAAGGATACAGTGGGATGGGCGGAATACCTTTTGGGATGGTTAAGATAGCTGTCGGATGGGCAGGGATACCTTTGGATGGTTTAAGATGTTGTGGGATAGATAAACCTCCAGTGGCAAGCATAGTGGGACTGTATCGTCCACCCTCCCAGCCGCCACACCTTTGCCCGTTCATTATCAATAACAATGTTAAAGCATTGATTCCATACATTTGAACATAAACACAAACTCTTTATTAAATGCCCGTTCATTGTAGGCCCACCAAATAACCTGCCCAATCTCTCCAGTGTGATGAGACAGGGCTGAAGGAAGCAATCCATTAATCATCTATTCATCCTTGTCTTGCCACTCCACTGCTCCAGCTGGGGAGTTGCACCAGTGTCTCAGGAGGTTTCGCTGCTTCTTTCCTTCACGTTGGGCTCTGTTGGGCCTTGAATATCCTCAGTGTCTATCAGTTTTGCCCTTGCCTCCATTTCCCTAGCTCCATGTCCCCATTGCCTTGTTGGAGGTCCATGAGCCTGTTCTGCAAACACTGGGTTAGCGAGACGTGCGCATGAGATTGTCCAGGATGCAGCAAGCTTTCCCACAATGCTCCTCACAGTCTGGGGCGATGCTGCATGGTGGTGAGAAGTACCTGGGAACCTGTGGCCAGGATGCCAAAAGCATTCTCCACCACCGCCTTGCCCTGGACAGCCTGTAGTTGAAGATCCTCTTCTTCACGGGTAGGCATTCTGGAAGTGTAGGGCTTCATGAGGTAGTTCGGAGGGAGAAGCGTTCATCCCCCATGATTGAAGTAGGGCACATCTTGCGTGTCGTTTTGGGCAGGGCTTCTGGATCTGGGAAGCCCATGATGAGGTTGGGTTCCAGCCCCCTCCTTGAGTCACTGGCGTTGTATACCTGGGCATCTGAGCTGGACCCGTTGCCTGAAGCATCGATGTACATGAACTTGTAGTCAGCATCGACCATGGCGAAGAGGATGATGCTGAAGAAGCCCTTGTAGTTCTGATAAGTGGACCCCAACTTGGCTGGGCTTTGCAGGCCACGTTGCTTTCATCTTATGCTCCAATGGTGGGGGAAGTTCCACCTCTGATACCACTGCTCTGCAACTTTCTTCCAGCCTACTTCAGTGGAGGGGCAACTTGGAGGACCTCCACCAGTTATTCTTTTGAAATGGGCCTGCGCCACTTCTTTGACCACAATGCTGATGGTGTTGTGTGGCACCCTCCAGTGCTACTGGCGATGCTTTCCTGTACGGTGGTCCCTGAGGGCCAGGTGGCGCAGAGTCAGTGCCACCTTAGGCCCAGGGTCCAGGCTGGGCCAGAAGTTGGTGCTCTCCTTTGGTGTCAACCTGGGTGTCAGCCGCTCCACAAACTTCGCTCAAACATGGCTGGAGGCATCCTCATGAAGTTCTGGAATGCACGAGGGTCTTCGTTCCTCAGCTCCACCATCAGCTTGTTGTACAGGTCCGTACTCTGCTCTTTTTCCCGGACCCATCTTTCGGACCCAGACGCTTCTTGGCCGCCTCCTTTTCTTCCCATAGAACAGTTGAAAGAGCCTGTAGATGGCTTCGCACTTGTTGCAGAACGATGTGGGGCTTCCAAAAGGAGTGTTGTTACGATCCATGGTGGATATCAATGGATGATGTGGAAGAGGAAGATCCAGATGAAGGCTTGCAGAAGGTCTGCACCACAGGGCTGCTTGGAGTGGAAAGTTGAGATCCAGGTGAGTTCCTCCCCTTTTTATAAGCAATTATAGGTTTTTTTCCCCTAGGTGTCCTTCTGCATCCTCTATCCGAGATTAGGTGTTTTTTCCATTTTAAATGCTTTCTATGCGAGCTGCATCCGCTTTCATCCTTTCTCCGTCCGTGTTACTAATGCTGCGTGTCCATTGTGCATCCATTTCGCTTCCTCCCGTTTACCGCTGGAGCGGATTTGAGTTGCGCAGATGCGCAGCGGATACCTAGCAGATGTAGCAGACGCATAACGGATGACGACGGATGCAGAACGGATGTTCCCCGTATGCGTAGCGGATGCAGAACGGATGCATTGGATATATTTTCTGCTCAAAATGTTTTGAGCAGCTCAAAACTGCTAAATGGAACCTCAGTCGACAGATGCTGGATGGATAGAGAGGAAGAAAAACAGACGCAGTGAGTATAGAATGGATGAATCGCGTTAACCAGCAAGTGTTTCTCTCCATTTTACATCCTCTTTCCATCTGTTGGTGCAGTGTGACATGGGCTTTAGTAAGTTTCCAAAGTCTGATTGTCAGCATACTGCATGGGATGACCTGTTTTATTAATTGAAGCAGAAGTTCTTTGCCTAACAAATCAATATGTTTTGAAATTGGGAGAATGTATTCCCATTTTTAAATTGTTTTCTTTTCCCTCCTCCAGTTTCTTTACAGTTTCATGTTGCCTTCAGTTATTTCACAAAACAGTTTTTGAATCTAATGAAAGGCATTAATGGATAAAAGGGAAATAAACCTAGATGTATTTTTGAAAGAAAAAAAGGAAGGGTAACTTAGGTTAAAACAAAACTTCTTGTACTTATTATTATAAAGCTCTCTGAAGGAGGAACTAAAAAAACCCCCCAGACATTTCATGAGAGAGTCTATCATTAACAATAACATTACAGGAAAGAGCTGAATATGAAGAAACTGATAAAGGCAATGTCCATTATTAGTAATAATCCTGAACAAACTCTAGTTTCTTCCAAATCTCTCCCTCTTCATTATACAATCTTGGTAGCTGTCATGTTCCTGTTGGAATCTGATTCTGAGGGGAAGGTCGAGCAGCTGACAGGGAGTGGGAGTGTGGAAGAAACTGGGGAAGGGCACAGTCTGGTTGAGCATTCAGAGAAAGACCCAGGGCCACCCTCTCTTCATCATAGGGAATGTGGGGAGGAATGGAGAAGGGAACAATGTGAGTTATGTGGTTTACAGGGGAGGAAAGGGCTCTGATCCCCTTCATTAGCTGCAGCTGGGAAAACTGTTCAAAAAGGTAAACTATGCACAGCAAAGTTGCTGCAAGCAAAGTGTGCATTATCTTTGTTTGTCGAGGTATATCTGGGTTCTGGTGTCATCCCAACTGTGTGTGTTTTGTTATCTTTTGCAATTTCTTATCCTGCCCTGTCTCGTTAATTGCTGCAGCATGGTTTGTATTGGTTTTTATTTATAATCTATATGTACTTTGTACTATAATTGATATGTACTGGCTTTTAAGCCTAAAATAGGCGGCTTTTGAATGCTGCACATGCTCTCATAGAACCAGTAGTAAAAATTTTTGAATCCCACCACTGATGGATAACTAGACAGACAGAGAGACAGAGAAACAGACAGATTTTAGATAGAAGATGATAGATAGATGATAAATAGGTGACAGATAAATGATAGACGGACACACAGACAGATAGACCCACCATAAGAAGAATATTTAAACTTGTTTGAAGCCTGAGGGCTTTGGAATCAGCCTTTGATGGGTATTCCTACAAAGTAAATCAGATCAGAATAAATTTAATGAATTGCATTTCACTGAAATTCCATGTCATTCATTAAATGAAAACTTTTGTGCAAAGGGATGTACTTAATTATGTTTGCTGAATTGTTGTATAAAAAGAGTTGCTGGAAGGCAATAATTGATTAGATCTCTTGTGTCTGGATAAGTCTATTTTGAGTGCCATAAGGCTTTTGGAATCATATCTGTCCTTGGGAAAACTTGGCCATCCTGTACTGTAGTAGGAGTAAAGTACTCAATTTTTAAATGTTTCTTAGTAGGACAGAATGTTAATCCTATCAATTATGTTTTAGAATTGAAAATTCAGTCAGCATTTTTCAGACCTACAGACACCAGGGTAATTGACTTCATGACATGCAAGTTGGGTTAAATGTTGAATTTTCATTTCTTTAAATGATTATTTAAAAAAAACAAAAAGAACATATTTAGAGGAATTTTTTTTCAAGCTTTTCCTGGAACCGTCATGTGGCATAGACTGACCAAGAAATGGCCACTCCAGGAAATGCTTGAGCAAATAATACTGGAGCCTAATGCTTTTGGTAAGGAATTTCTTAATCATCTCTTAAATCTTTTCAAGTAAGTTAAATTGAAAATATCCAGCTTCTATTATCTGTTGGGTTTGAGTTAGCATTGATTCCTGGAAACTGCCTGGATGAGTCCCTGTAGTATTCTTGGGAAGTTTTTGGAAGTGGTTTGCCATAACCTTCTTCCTAGGGCTGAGAGTCACTGGTCTAAGGATATCCTACTGGTTTTATGCCTAAGGTTTTCTACTAAGTGCATGTCTTCTACTGAAATTGACAGAAACAAAGTTCATCTTCTATTACAGGGGTGGGCAACTATGGCTTTTTTACAACCCGTGGCTGGCTCAGAAATTCTGGAAGTTGAAATCCACATATATGCCTAGTCCTGTAATATGTCTGTTGGAACTTTTGCACATCCTGAAATTACTGATATTCTCATTTCTCTTACTGTAAATAATGTGGAAGGACCAATGGGAATATAGAATCATGGAAATAAGGACTGTATGGTAACACAAGTAGCTCTCATCTGTGGTGTGTACGTGTGTGTGTGTGTGTGTGTGTGTGTGTGTGTGTGTGTGTGTGCCTAGAAAAGATCTATTTGGTAGGTGAAAAGTTAGACTGAATCCACTTCAGTGGAGAGGTTACAAAAAAAGAATGTAATCTGATTAATGCAAGAATAAAATCTGATTAATGTTTGCCTTTCCCAAATAAAAATATGTGGTGGAAACTAGATGAGAGCCAGTTTGGTGCAATAGTTAAGGCATAAGTCTTGAAACTGATAGATTGTGAGTTCTAATCCTGCCTTAGGCACAAAACCAGTTAGGTGATCTTCAGTTCTAAAAAGGAGGCAATGGCAAATCACATCTGAAATCTTGCTCCAGAAACTGTATGGACTTGTATGGCAGTCTCCAAGAGTCAATATTGACTTAAAGACTTTAATTTATTTTCCTTTCCTTTCTTTTCTTCTTGAACCAATTTAATATAGCATTTAGGACATCAGGTTAGAAATCAGGAGACTAGGAGTTCCAAAACCTAATTTTGGAATGTCTAATGTGGCACTTAGTATTTCCATTCATATTATATATTATTATATATAATATATCATTCCATATACATTATATTGATAAAGATATGGAAAAGCCAGTGTGCTATAAAGCACCAGCTTCTACCAGCATTCATGCTTCCAGGTATGCTTCTTTAGAACACTATCCTCAATTTATTTTCAAAATATCGAATGTGCCTTTTATTAGATTGAAAATATTTGGAATACTTGGATTGGTGCATCCCACTGATTGTGTCTCCCAAAGGTAAACCACTGGGATTGAATTCTCCATTCTACCAATAAGAAAATGTTTCCTATTGCAGGTTCCTAGAGGAAGAGAAAAAATATAAAATTCTGATAAAATTCACTTTGGGACAAGATAATGTGAAGGAAAATGCAAAAATAGAGGGATAAATCAAAAGTAGGAGGGGACAGATTTCATGTGAGAACAGGAACAAAGATATACCATGCAATCAACAAGAAGTCAGTTGCATTTTCTTGCAATTCTTCCATTAATTTAAGCTGCCATTCAAACCATAGCACAAAAATTGCCTTACCTATGGCCATATATCTGATAGTGAGTTGAATTTGTGGAGTGATTAAAGTGCCATCAGAACTGTTATAATTCTCACAATAGGGTAACATTTAAGGGCTTGGAGGCAATGTTGAGACGGGGTGAAGAAAGATGTGCTTTCCAAAGGTTCAAGCCAAACACGGTCCACATTAATTTATCTGCATGTTGTCGGGAATTTCTCTTATGACTGTCTGAAAACTTTTATTGATTTGATTTCAATGTGTTGTGTAATAATGGGATAATTAGTAGATAATTGCAGAATAGATGAATTTTAGCAGCTTGGAATACTGGGCTCATGAGCCACCTACTATTCTTGCATGGAATTTAATATGCTGAAAACCTTTTTGTGGGAAAAATGGAATAAAATGGAAGTGCTAGAAACAGAAGATCCGTTGTTTTAAGTCATAATACCTTTTGGTTGAAAGACTTCAGCTTTTTTATATATTTAGATTGGTTTTGATTGGCTGTATCTTATATTGCATGATTTGTAACTGAGGATATCTAAGTCACAATGTAAATGCCAAGGGCAGAGCTTGCACTGTGGCATTGCAACACATTTCATCCTTTTGGGATCATTGTGGCTATAAACCCTTGCGTTGCCATGACTTGCATATTCAGTGTAAGAACATTGTCTTTTAATTCAATGTTGTAGTGATGTGTTACACATTTTCTTACATTAACCAACTACATTATGTGTATCATTACGGTCACCACCATCATCATCATCATTATCCTATGATGACAATGACAAGGGTGATGATGATGATAATTACTGCTCCTGCTATCCCTCAGCTCTGAAAACCACTGAGAAAAGTTGGCTAAGGAGATGTTTTCAATATCAGGTTATTCTGTGAGACTCAGTTTTCCAGTAGTAGCACTTAAAGTTATAGATATTTTTGTGCATTATTTTATTGACTTTAGAAATGAATCTTTATGAGAAGCAGCAATCCTATGGGAGAAATCTAGGAAAATGTGACTCTTGCAACTTGGTTCCTTAAAAGCGAATAGGATCTAACTGAAATAAATTTTGTGGCGAAGTGCTTCTATCTCTCTGAATAAATGTTTTGAAGTTGGGGTTTGGTTCCCTTCAAACTGGATAGATTTACATCAGCCAGAAATTAAACCAATTGACACCCTCTTACTGTTCTCCAGTATGAAACTGATTTAGAATCTTATTAAGATATGAATATTTCTCCTACAGTTGCAAATTAACAAATATTGCATTCTCTCCCTCTCCCTCCCTCCCTCCCTCTCTTTCTCTCTTATATGTGTGTGTCTGTGTGTGCCTTCGTGTGAACCCAATTTAGATATTTCATTTCAATTGTTGCTCTGGTTAAGTCATTAGTAAGTGGGTCCCCAGGGAGAAATATCATATTGCAATGGAGGTGATATCTGACATTAACCAAATGCCATACTTTTTGATAGAAGAAGTCAAATTAATCTTAGAATGCAACATGAACAGAGTTAATTTCCTAGGAGTCATTCTGATGACATTTTGATTACAGCCTCAAGTCATAGGGAACTTATTTAACCTCTTTTCTTTGTTCATATAATTTATTGCTTTTATATTTGTTAGGTTTTTCCAAACCTTACTTGATGTTTCCAATTTCTTCTAGTTGCTAAGTTATCTTAAACAGAGGTATTCTGTTAGATTTGTAATCTTGATTTCATAAGATTATAACATCCACCCAATTTTACAAGAGGTTCCCTTTTGATATCTAATAGGTGTGCTTTAAAAAGCATATTCAGATTAATATGTCAGATAATGCCTTCAAAATCCATATTCTATTCAGATTGTTCTCAGATATAATGCTGATGTTTGACTGATCTGGACATGGTGGGATGTGGCACACGGGCAGCATCTAAGGATTCTGAACAGAAGTGCCATATAATAAATATCTTTGAAAGTCACTGATTGTGTTTTGGATTTCAGACAAATGAAGACCACTTCAAGTTGTGTGGTTTTCAATTATTATTCTTATCTAGGTTCCCAAATCTAAGTTCCATAAGGTTTGAATCCTGTGACTGCATTCCTGATTTCTAGGTCTTCAATCAGCTTGTATGTTGCTTTAGTTGTGAGCTTTGACAGTTGACATTGACACATGGAAAAAAAATGTGCCACCATTGCTGCTTATGGACTGAATTTGGATTGATTCTTGCTCAAGTCAGATTTCAGAATACAGAATTTGGCGAATGCCCTTCTCCCTCTCCCTCCCTCCCCCCTTCTCTCCCTCCCTCTCCCCTATCTATCCCTCCCTCCCTCTCCCTCCCTTTCCCTCTCCCTCCTCCCTCCCTTTTTCTCTCCCTGCCCTGGATGTGTGTGTGTGTGTGTGTGTATCTTAATTATTTCCTGATATAGACAAATATAGAGAAAGTAAATATAGATAGATGATAAATAGATAGATAGATGATAGATAGATAGATAGATAGATAGATAGATAGATAGATAGCAGACAGACAGACAGACATGGAAGAGGCCCGCCACCAGCCCCAAATATCATTTATAGAAGTAGGAATGAAATTGATGCAGAAGTCTGAAGCTTTCTTTCTCTGCTACTGCTTCCTCTTTAACTTTCAGAATGAAATTAAGTGTTGAGGGACAGGGAGTGCCCTCAGACAAACCAATGCTTACCCTTGTTCTAAAAGGTGATTGGCATATAAGCTGCACTCTGAAAAAGCCTCACAATCACCACAGCTCTGATGGAAATTATTACAGGTCAAAGAATTGTTTGGACGAGATGATCATTCTCTTGCCCTACTCGCTCTATAGCACACAACTCAGATTATGTTCCATCAAAGAGTTCTTTTTCAAATGCTTTGTTTTCCATCAAAGTGTTTTTTTAATGTGTTGCTATTTTCCAAATGCATTTCATTCCGAACAATATTTCAGATGCACTCTGCCTCCTTCTCTTCCTCATGACAGCACAGAGTAACCTCGGGACCTAGATAAGCACAGGATTCCAGATCTTCTGGTCTTTCCTTTTGTCAAACGATGATACCTGTGGGTTTTGCATTTCAATTATCACACCAAATGCATGGACTTTAAGGGGATATGTCAGCAGCAAGGACAAGGACAAATACTAACAGCCCTGAGGATGTCCATTCCATGCATTTCACAGAATGAAATACACAGAACTAACTTATGAATAGAATGGAATTGGACAAAGAAATGGCCTTGTACAGCCAGGCAAAGAAAGGTGTAGATTAATAAAGACATTCTTCCTTTTGCTCATGTTCCCATATTTTTGGACAAAATGTCAGTGTTGTCAACAGTAGTGCTGATGGCACACAGAGTCATTTAGTTTTAAACAAAACTAAATTTGGAAAATTTGGGAAAGAAATACATTGAAGAAGTGTGCTACAATATATCTAAAACAGAAAGTAAGGGGGACAAGGTAAAAATTAACAGACAATTTGTGAACCAATCATAAATGAAAAATCAGACATTTTGGGTTTATCTTTGTATAAGATGAATACTAAGTACTAGTATTAGTACTAAGTACTAGTACTTAGTATAAGATGAATACTAAATACTAATAATGCAGGAATCATTTATCTTCATAACAGAAGGAGACAATGACTAGGAAAAAATGCTGGTACTGACATTTCTTCCATTTTTTCCAGTGTTGGGGAAAAGGGCATTATGTTAAAATACAAAATTTCTTTCCTGAGACCCGAAACATGTGACAGATATGAAAAAGCAGGCCTAAGAAACACTGTAAAATTATACTGTGTAGGATTATGCCTTCATGGAACATGCAGCAGCTGCCACGCTGAATAAATGTATGTTTTTCATAATAGTTTTAGTGCACATTTAAAACACATTATAGGAGCAAAGAAGCATCAAAGAGAAAAGAAGGGAAGCATATTAGATTTAGCAAATAATCATATCAGTTTTTAAATGTGTGAGTGTATTGTAAAAAGAGAGAAAGATGTACCTCTGCTGTCATCTTGGGCCTTCTGGAAACCCATTTTTCCTTGGGGAAAAAAGGATTAGTACATATTTTGCTAGGTTTCTTTTCCTAATGCGAGCATATTTTGTCTTTTTTATTATACATTTTTAGTCATAAACTAGACTCATTTCCCTTTGCAGCAGTCTCAAACAGTACAATGGCTGGAAAAATAATTTACTTCATTTGTCTTCTTAATGGATGGACATTGCTTTGTCTAGTGTGTGAGTTTTACACCAATTGTTACTTTCAGGCATGCCCAATAAAGGTCAAATTATCCACCTCTAAGGCCCTTCCTGAGCAAGAACAAACCATGATGAGGCAAAAATGTCACATTAGGAATCAAGGCAACAATATTAAATTCAGCAGAAAGACTGGTATTGGGTCCTGTCAGCATTCTCATAGCCAAGCACAAATGATAAGGTGATTGGCAGTTATATTAATTTCTTAACTGTAGCATCAGATAAGGTATTCAGAGATATCAGGATTTTTCCTCACCCTCAAATATAGTTGCCACTGTCTTTCTTCCCCTCTATGATGTACTGCATGCAATGCCATTAAGAGAGAGTTTATTTACACACACACACACACACACACACACACACACACACACACACACACACACACACACACGTCTGTGTATGTGAATTTATTGTCATGAATCCTTTAAAAGCATCCAGAAAGTTGCATATTGCCTACTGGTAACATGATTTGTATATTCCTTACTCACAACATGTCCTCTGTATCTTTACTGTTGCTTTCCACCTAACCATTTCTCCAATTATCTGGGATCAATAGTTTATGCCAATTACATTTTCAAGCATCTCTCATTGAAATTCTGATAAGCTGTTTACAGAGACCAAAGACAGGAGAAGTCAGTACTGTAAATTTGTTTGATTCTTAGACATCCTTTCTTAGAAAACCACAGAAATGTCCCAAAATACTTATTTGGTGCAGAAGTATGATTTCTCAGCCAACCAAGTAATCCTGTCACCCTTTTATGGTGACTTTTATTCCTAAAATGAGTGGGGTTCGACTAATTGGCAGTGGTTTTTTTAAAGATTTATGGGACATTTCAAAGGGGAAACCTTAAGTCTTTTAGAAGCTTATGATATCTATGTCACCTTAAAACATTTCAAATTTTCATTGCAACTGGAGGATCTTAAAGGATAATTTATTTACCTTAAGCCTTGATGCTTCATTCTTGCCCATCCATGTTATCTTTATCTTTCATCTGCACACTGCTTATTTAAAAATAGTTGTCTGTTACACCCTACCAGACTCATTTTGTGCACCTGGATGAGTTCCACAGTGCTTTTATTAGGTTGAAAACTCTTTCCTTTTTAATGGATCCCAGTAACTGAATAAACTTTGCACATCCAGAACATTTAATCACAAGTGTCAGCATATAATTCTGCCTGTGAACTGGAAAATGGTGGCTATACCCATTGCATTTTCAAAGTGATAGATTTAACATCTTTTACAATTTCTCTACGAAGCAATGGACCAACATAGTCAAGGCAATGCATCTAGTTGAAAAATATGTTGATTTAAACTCATACGATCTCCATTTTAAAAACCAGTTATATCACAAAAATATGTGATAATGTCTAATCCTCAACTCCTCTACTTGCAACACAATACCCTATGCCTCCAGACTTGAAATTGTAGGCTTAGATAACTTTGAACTACACCACCTTCAATCTGACCTAAGCGTAGTACATAAAATTATCCATTGCAATGTCCTACCCATCAATGATTACTTCAGCTTCAACCTCAACAATACATGAGCACACAATAGATACAAACTCAGGGTAAACTGCACAAAACTCGATTGCAGGAAATATGACTTCAGCAACACAGTGGTCAATGCTTGGAATACTCTACCTGACTCTGTGATTTCTTTCACTAACCCCAAACACTTTAACCTCAGACTGTCTACTGTTAACCTCACCCCATTCCTAAGAGGTCTGTAAGGGGCATGTGTAAGCGCACCAATGTGCCTACTTAATGTTCCCTTTTATCCATATCTATTTCATGTATTAATAATAATGTTTATGCTTATATATATTATCAAATGCATGCTTGACAAAATAAATAATTAAAATAAATAAAAGTGGCTAACAAGTGAAGGATCAATGCAGTGAGTGGATCAACATTGGACAAGAAGAGCGATCAGTGCTGAATCTGTAAGTTTTCTCTTTCATGAATTATTTTTGTAGTTAAGAAGTTTTAGGAAGCCAATGACTTTCTATCTCCCATTTATCAACAGCTTAGCCTTGAACATTTTTCACAATGGAGAGTGAACATTTTATCTGTATATCTTTCCTCTTTTAAGGCATTCAGAACATGAATCCTCAGAATGTCAGTGGATATTACTATATCTGTCTCATACTCTGACAAAAATGAATCAAAATGAAAATATGGAGTTTATAAATCAACTTCAACTTGAAGATTTACAAAACCAAAATCAATCAAGTATCTTTCTTAAAGAACATTTGCAACTATTTACTTTTATCAAATTACAAAAACACAAATACTTCTAGGGTGATAATTACACCTGGTTAACAGCCTATAAAAGTTAGCAAAAGAGTGAAATATTAGTTTTTAAGTAAAACTCAAATTTGATTTCTAAAGGTTTTCCTTTACTTTTACTTAATAATTTATATTTCTTGAAGTAAGAATACATTATCTATTTAAACACATCCCAAAGTCCTTTTTTCACTTAAGGCTACAAAGAAATACATTTTCTGTCTCAAAAACAAATTGATTTCTTTGAATTCTGTTTAAATAAATAATATTCTCATCATCCAAGTCTACTTTAGTAATCTGCAGCTTTTCTTTCTAAATATTGCTATGCTTTTGCAGCAACATGCATTTATGGTTTTATGATTCCTAGTTTCTGTTTTTCTGTACTTATAAAATTCCTAATACAAGTTCTTTTTGCAAAAATATTTCTTAATTCTCAGAACAAATCCTTCAGTTATGTATTAGATGTAATATTTTAATTGATGAACCATTTATTTGAACATATCTAATAAAATTATCTGTGTTTCACCAGGTTCTGTTATAGCATGTTGAGCAAACATGAAGGTGGAAATTGTGGCAGATTTGTGACAGCAAAATCTTTTCATAATACACATATGAATAGAAAAAACAGGATAGAATAGAACACTTTATTGTCACTTTGAATGTACACTAATCGTTATACCTGAAAATAAAATTATGTTGCATACAACTCTAAATATTAGAGGCATTCACCTCTAATATAAACATGACAAGATAAATAAATAAATAAATACAGAATTATGCATGTACCTACATATATTACATGACACAGAGAAACAACACAGTCTAGTTCAGATGTATACATGTACATGGCAAGAGAAACAAATCTTGCAAGTATACCAGAGAGCTGGCAAAGGGAACAAAGCTGTTACAGAATCTGGAAGTCCTGCTAGAAATATTTCAAAACCTCCTGTATGCTTTTTTGTACTTTGTTGGTTTGTATACTACTTCTATTGTTTTTAAAAATAAGTCAAGGTGGTAAACATATCTAACACAATTTTCCTGTCCTATTTTCCCCACAACCACAACCCTGTGAGGTGGGTTGGGCTGAGAGAGAGAGAGAGAGAGTGACCCAATAGGAAGACCAATATAGGAATATATAGGAAGACCAATTTGCTTCTTGTGTACTGTTCTAAATCTAAAATTAACGCACAATATTTTTGAGTGAAATGCTTTGCATGACAACTAATCATGGCAAGGTTGGAAGAAAATAGTTTTTCTTGAAACCAGGCTAGATGGTTTCTATAAGCAACATGCAAAAAGTCTTCCACCCACACTACAGAGATAGTTTTTACCTATGGCACCATTTGGGCAGGAGAATAAGAATTTGAATCTTAAATTCATTATAAATAGAGCTTGCATTTGCTACACAGTAATCCCTGATTAATTTCATTACTTCTTGCAATAAATTTATCAGATTGAAACTTCGAGTCCCTGCCGACATCATTTCCATGTCTTGTGTCTGGCAAGAGAAATTTGACATTATGGATGCATACATTATTTAAACATATAGTCATACATTTTAAGAAATAGGATTAACAGTAATCAGCATGGTTTCTAATGGTTTCTAAATGAGTTAGAAAATAACAGTATTTTAGCATTAAGTAGTGTTAGATAAAGAGCTGTTGAAAAAAGTTATCCACATAAAAATGTTTTTTTAAAGATACAAGACAATGGAATTTTTCAAAATGGCATTGCCAGTGGATTTTCAGTGGATATAATGGAGGTTTCCACAAAATGGTTGGGCTCTGAAGAGGGTTTGTCTATTCACAAAATGGATTTCATTTTATGTGTGATACCCAGGCATACAGTATGCATTTACTAGGTGATTTTTCTCTTCTATTACTCTTGTCCATTGAGATGAATCTTGTTCCTTGTGATCTCAGTATACCTTGTCCCTTTTCTGAGTAACTAAGCACATTTCCCAGCAAAGTATGGGATTGCATGCAGTCATTTTCTTTTTTTTCTTAGTGATGCCCATTTGTGAATATAAAGATGATGCCAGAGGCTGGTTAGCAGTTCAGCATAACATTGAAATAATGTTTCTTTGGTGTCTTGTTGATTCCTGGTGAAGGCCTGAATGAGTTCTTGCACTTTTCCTTCAGAAGATTCTGGGTTTGCTATTGCTTCCTTCCTAGGGCTGAGAGGGAGGGAGTGGCCCAAAGCCCAACTCACCCAGCTGGCTAGAACTCATAGTGTCCCAATTTCAAGCCCAGTGGTTTAACTAATACATCAAATCAGCTCCTGTTGAAAGAATATAAACTCAGTATTAACTATCTGGTATTCTTCAAATAAAACAAGCAGAAGTCTGGAATGTTCAGCTTTCTGGAAGATACATTTTCAAAACAGCTGGTTCTGCAGGGCATTATTATTTTGTAATAAAGCCTGCAGTTAAAAAAAAAATGTAAGCCTAACTTAATAGGAAAAAATAATGTGAGGGAAATCATGAATAAAGCTACTTCTGATTTTTACTGAAGACATCCTATATTAGAACTTTATTTACTTTTATTGAACACATATTATTGAAATCTACCACCTAAAAATTACCACTTTTTTTAAAAAAAGATACTATTAGAGAAAGGAATACAGTATTTGGTTGTTTTGAACATTTCAGGGAGATCTCACCAAATTGTGAAGAAAGAGGAAGAACTAAAATACTTTTAGTACTAATTACATAGATGTGAATTAATCTGGAGAAAATTCATTTCTAGCATTAAAATAGGTATCAAACTGAATAGTTAGGAAATAGGTGCTAAAAGAATTATTGGCACATATTGTATTGCTTATTATTAATAAAGTACAGTAATTTCCATTCCATCTGATAAAAATGTTATATATAAAATTTGCAAAAAAAAGACAGGGAGGAGGAGGAGGAGGACAGAAGGCAGGTTTGGTTCTTAATTGTGATGTTCCAAAAAGATTTGGCATCCTTGGAAAATAATTGGATGTTGACATTTGGCTAAACATGCTGAAGAGAAGCTTCAGACAGTACCTACCAGACAGCATGCACTCTATCCTTTATTTTAAAAATATTTTTCCTGGTTACCAAAACAATAATTCTATGTAAAGACTCATAAAACTTAGATTGCTCTCCAGACTGCAGTTATCATTAAAATGATTTCTCAGAAATTATTATTCCTATTTCTTCAATAATTATCAAGGAAATATGATTTGATTCAACATTGCTCCTCCACAGTGGTGGAATTCAATCTTTTATAGTACTGGTTCTGTGAGTGTGGCTTATTTGGTGGGAGTGGCTTGTGGACATGTGACTGGGTGGGTGTGCTTGGTGGTCATGTGACTGGGTGGTCATGGCTTGGTGGTCATGTGACTGGGTGGGCATGGCCAACTCAATGTCACTCACATCAAGGGATCCCTCACCTGGCCCCTCCCTTCCCAGCCATTCCTTGTCACCCAGCCTCAACTTATCTATAGTTCTGTAAAAATGTTGTGATAAAAAGTTGTTCACTTTTTTTGACTTTATTATCTCCATACTATAGATGTACTTTCATGGACCACTGGAAAGGAGAAATGGCTCACATGCTTTACTCAAGGAGTGTGATAGGCAACAGGCTTTTCAGGGCTGCCCCACAAAGAAAGGCGATAAATGTATTTTCCAAAGAAGCAGAATGCAAACCGAGAAGCAATGGATGGAACTGAACAGAGAGAAGCAACCTAAAACTAAGGAGAAACTTATTGACAGTGAGAACAATTAAACAGTTGGAACTGCCTGTCTCCAGAAGTTCTGGGTGCTCAATCACTGGAAGTTTTTTAAGAAAAGACTGGACAGCCATTTCTCTGAAATAGTATAGGTTCACCTCAAGGTCCCTTCTAAGTATTAATTTGACACCTTTCCCAGGGTTCTACTCAGAGTTTTGGCATTCTTAGTTTTCTTGCCTGAGCTGGGGGTTGGACTAGAAGACCTCCAAGTCCCTTTCAACTCTTGTTAAATTCATCTGTATTTTATGCTCTGGACTATTGACATTGAATGCATGTTAAACCTGAAAAATATGTGGTAGCCCTGGACAAAAGAAAGGCAGAAAAATCACTCTAAGCGTAGGGACAGTGTTAAATATTAACACATGATAAATACTGGAACAATAAAAAATTGTCAGAATATATTTATCTCTCTTCCTATTTTTCCTTTCTTTCTCTACCTTCCTCTTTCTTTCTTCTTTCTTTCTTTCTTTCTTTCTTTCTTTTCTTTCTTTCTTTCTTTCTTTCTTTCTTTCTTTTCTTTCTCTCTCCTCTCTCTCTCTCTCTCTCTCTCTCTCTCTCTCTCTCTCCTCTCTCTCTCTCTCTCTTCTCACAGCACACACACACACACACACACACACACACACACACACACACAGCACTTAACAGACAAGCATTTTGGAAGCAGCTTCTTTTTAAATTTCTCCAAGCTTGAGTGGATTCCCCCACCCCCCTCTGTCAGAACTCCTCTTTCTCACTCCTGACACTTTAACTCACATGACGAAAGTGATACTTTCAGCATCCATGGTTGGGGGCGTGCCAGCCAGGGATTGCACCGGTTCGGCAACCATGCCAAATAAACCGCTACCCCGTTCGCCTGAATAGGTGTTGAAACCGGTTGAATAGCACCTCTGCTCCTCCAGTTATATTTATCAGGATTACTCTTGGGAAGAATAGAAAGAAGGAATTCAGAGCCTTTTCCATATTGGCAGATTAATCCAATGCTAACTGGAAGTGATTTGGTAACCAGTGCCACCCCTTTCCAAATCCTGCTGGCTCATTATGGTGATTAAAGAAATATTTAATTTCGAGAGAAAATTATGTTGAATCTCAGGGAAATGTTAGAAATGAGGATTCTTAAAATACGAGGGCTATCCACAAAATAGATTACATTTTCATCTGCAGCAGAAGGGATGGAGCTAGCATGGCCATCTTTGGTCTGTGCATCCGCTGCTTAGTCTGCATCTAGTCGTGCTAGTGGGAGGTTCGTATTGTTGCCCATTATTTCACAGCAAACATTTGAAATGTATGCTGCAATTGAAAATCCTGCGAGTTGTGAGGTGTCGATCAGTGATAAGGTTTTTGCTGGAAAAAAAACATAAACGATTGAAATTTTTCAGCAACTGTGTGAAGTATACAGCGGACAACATCATCACTGAAGGTGGAGTGCGCCAGTGGTCATTAAGTTTAAAAAATGGACGAACTAATGTTCATGATGAACAGCGGAATGGACGTCTGAGCATTGCTGACTGGTGAAACTGGTTGCAAAATCGTAATGACAAGATTTGTGAAAACCGCCGTTTCATAGTAATGGAACTTTTGCTTAGTTTCCACAAATTTCACGCAGTTTGTTGCATGAAATTGGTTATACAAAAGCTAGGCTATGACAGAAACCACAAGATGCGTATGGCCACATCATTGACATTTCTGTACTCTTACAACAAAGATGGAGATTCATTTCTTGATCGAATCGCAACTGGAGATGAGACTTGGGGTCAAACATGTGAACAGCGAACCAAATTACAGTCTATGGAGTGGGGCACACAAATTCCCCAAAAAACCCAAGAAAATGTTTCAAACATTCTCTGGCAAGGAAGATGATGGTAACTGTTTTTTGGATAGGAAAAGTGTGCTTCTTATCCATTTTCTGGAACATGTGGTGAAACAAGTAACGCTGTGAGGTATTGTGAAAACATTGCAAAAATTGAGAAAAGCAATTCAGAACAAGTGTAGAGGAAGTTAAGCTCAAAAATTTTGTTTTTTTTGCATGGCACAATGCCGACCACACACAGCAAATCGCACTCGAGAAGTCCTGAATGCTTTCAAGTGGGCAGATTTTTCCTCATCTGTCTCCTACAGCCCCGATCTTGCACCAAGCGACTACCACTTGTTTCCAAGGATGAAGACCTGGCTTGGAACACAGCGCTTTGACGACAATGTGGAACTGCGGGCGGGCGTGACTGACTGGCTCAAATCTTAGGCGGCTGAATTTTATGACAATGGAATTACAAAGCTTCTTCACAGCTATGATAAGTGCCTCAATTTGTTCAGTGAATATGTTGAAAAGTAGCATTTAAGTGTCCTTTCAAGTGTATATAATAAAACAAAATTCCTACACTTTGTTTTTTTTCTATCGCAAAACATAATCTATTTTGTGGATAGCCCTCGTACATGTAACTGAAAACTGTGAAATATTCCTCTTTACTTTCCCAAACTGGTTTCTCAATGCAATATCAGAACCTGTTCCATATTTTCAAGTGAAGCAGACATCTGGAATTTGTTCTTTCTCCACTCCTTTCATATGTGCATGAAATATCATGTCATACAAACAACAAAGGTGGGGCTTGCATTGAGGCACCTTTTTTTCAGTCTAACACCTCTGCCTGCTTCTCCCATTTCAGTCCAAAGAGATGCCACTGAACCCAAAGATGCATTTATTTAACTTTCAACAATTCTGAATGTAGTGTTTGTTCAATTGTATATCATTAAAAAAAGAAAAATGAAGGACAAACAAAGCATCATTTTCCCTCCATTCCCCCCCCCAAAAAAACTTATTCTACACACATGTTAATATTCATACCTTTTCAAATGTTGAAAATCTATGCATTATTGAAAAATTGACCTAGCTGATGTGTTTCTGCAACAATTCTTACACACTTCATCTTTTTCAAAAGAAAACTCCATATTTTCAAGTATTTACATATGGTCTGATCATTCTGTTTTTCTCAGATTCCAGTTATTGTTAATTTGGTCCACCACACAGTCAGCCAGATGTGTGGACTGGATTTGGCATTTTTATCCAACTTTTATTCCAATTTGGCATTTTTATCCAACAGTGCTTCCCAAGGACCTAGGATAGGTGGATGTTGTTTGATGGTGTTAAAGGCTGTAGGACATAAGTTATTCAGAATAAAGGTACTTTTTGCATTGACTGACAGTGATTTTGCTACAATTTTTTTCCAGTCATCCTGCAGTTGTTGGACACATTATTATTATTTGTATGGCATTTATGTATTAACAGATTGTCAGTTATAAGATGATGAATGACGGATGTTATACAACATGTGAAAGGCAAAAGCACTGGTGGGTTTCATCGCACAAAGGGGGTGATGAGTTGATATCTGCCTTGCAATTCCCTAAAACCCTTCCGTTTTCCTGCCAAAAAGTATCTGTTTTTCTACTTGATTCTCAAAATAATTGAGAAGATCCTACTCATTTCTTCATGTTTTTGGCTTAGTTTATATCTGGAAATGTTGAAGAGACTACTGTTAATATGATTGCTTATGTTATTTTTGGTACCTGCAATATTTTTCAATCGTTCTCCAGCATCACTCATGGGTTCCTTTTTTAAAAATGCATGTCACTATTGAATAGTCTCACTGCTAATTCCTTTCAACTGAATGTCAATTTCTGTTGTCCTCTTTTCTTACCCTTTTCATTTGTTCTTTTCTTCTTGTGATGCCTCCATTGCCATTATCATTTTTTTCACCTTTGAGCCAATGTAGGTAATTCAGAGGTTTCTGCTATGCCCTGCTTTTTGTGAAATGTTTTTGTGTGCTTGAGACCTCCTCCTTACAGCCTCCAGAACCATCATGATGCCTTGAAGGCTTGTTCATGCATTCAAGTTCTGGCTGAACATGAGCTGCTGCCCTCTGTGCTCTTGCCTCTCCCATTTTATGTCCCGTGTGTTCTGATGTAATTTTATTTGGCTTTAAGGACCCAGTTCTATAATTATTTTACAAGAAAAAAGGAAGTAGCTAAATAAACAACATTGCATGTAGCAGATTTTATTTTATTCAAATACTGATTTTTGTCTCTGTTGGATGCATTTCAGAAAAGAGCAACAGGGACTAGAAAGGTTCACTGTTAAAACTCAATTTACCTGCAAATTTCAGCATATCTATCTGCCAGCCAGGACTACTTTGCCCTTCTCTGCTGGCATTTACATGACATATACCCATTTAATGATGGGGAAGTGCTAAATTTTCGCTCATGCCTTCATTTAAGATACAATTTATGCCCTGGTAAAAGATCCAGTTCTCAACTGCCAGATAGATCATTAGCTTGGCAGGGAAGAATAATGCTTCATTGTTTCCCAAAGGACTCCAAAACACAATTTTCAGCTAAATGACTACCATTGTTGAATGCACAAAAAAAATACAAGATTGATAGTTGCCTGAAGGCTGCTGGGGTGCCATCAGTCAACCAGCAGGAGCTGCTTGAGGCTATGAGAGAATGAGTCAGGGCATGACTGAGTCTGAGCAGAGAATGAGCTGAGCTTAGTCATAATAGCTTCTTGATATAGATATCCTTCCTGCTAGAAATCCTGGTTTTTCTCTTTGGTTTGCAGAGAATACAAATCTGGACAGGTCACTTGCATCTCTAAGATCAGCACAGTCATTCCAGGGTCTAACTCTTGTGAATTAATCCTGTGCCAGATGCCCAGGAGCATCAACTGAACTGCTCCACTTTCAGATCCTAAAGCCCATGTCACACTGAACCAACGGATGCAAAGAGGATGTAAAACGGACAAAAAAGCTTGCCATCCATTCGAAAACGTGATGTACTCACTGCCGCTGATTTGCTTCCTCTCTATCCGTCCAGCATCCGTTTATTGACGTTTCATCCACTCCGAAAGATTTGGGTTGCAGAAAACTTTTGCGCAGAAAATGTATCCAGTTCGTCTGTTCTGCATCCGCTACGCATCCGCGCAACTCGCATCTGCTCGGACGCAGGGAGGAAGAGGAACGGACGCGGAACGGATGCAGAACGGATGCAGAACGGATGCATAACAGATGCAGTATGGAAAAAAAGCATTTTAAATGGAAAAAACGTTCGCAGAGGGGACCTATCTCGGATATTAAGGATGTCTAGAGGATGCATACAGGATGCCTAGCAGAAAACCTATATTTCCGATAAAAAGGGGGAGCAACTCATCTGCATCTCACTTTCAGAACAGTGGTGCAGACCTCTGCAGCCTTCATCTGGCTCTTCCTCTTCCACAGCATCCAGTCATGTCACCGTGGATAGTAACAAAGTGCTTTCGGCAGCCACCATCCTTCTGCAACAGTGCGAAGCCATCTGCAGGCTCTGTGAACTCTGAGAAGAAAAAGAGGCCACCCAAAAAAAAATCTGGTCCAAAGAGGTTCACCAGAAGAGCAGAGGACGGACTGTACAACAAGCTGGATGGTGAGCTCAGGAACTAAGACAACTTTGGCATTCCAGAACTTCATGAGATTGCTCCAGCCATGTTTGATGAACTGTGCAGTGGTGACACCCAGGTGACCAAGGCAAACACGCAACTTACGGCCCAGCCTGGACCCTGCGGCTCAAGGTGGGCACTGACTCTGTGCCACCGGCCTCAGCGACCCACCTACAGCAGCACTGCAGTACGGATGGAGGGCTGAACACACAACACTATCGGCATTGTTGGTCAGAGAAGTGGTGCAGGCCATCATCGAAGAATACTATGGAAGGAGCCTCAAGGGTTTCTTCAGCATCATTCCTCTTTGCCATGGTCGATGCTGACTACAAGTTTAATGTACATCGATCTTCAGGCAACGGTCTCATCTTCAGATGGCCCAGGTAACAATGCCAGTCACCTCAAGCAGGGGCTGGAAGGCAACCTCATGGTGGGCTTCCCAGATCCAGACCCGCTGCCCAAACGACAAGCAAGATGTTGCCCTACTTCCTCTGGGGGATGACACCTTCTCCTCAACAACCTACCTTCATGAAGCCCTACACTTCCAGGACTCCTCACCCGTGAGAGAGGGATCTTCAACTACAGGCTGTCTAGGCAAGGACGGGTGGTGTGAGAACGCCCTTGGCATCCTGGCCAACAGGTTCCAAGCGTACTTCTCACCAACCATACAGCATCGCCCAGAGACCGTGAGGAGGATCATTGGAAAGCTTGCTGCATTCCTGCACAATCTCATGTGCACCCCGCTACCCAGTCTCTGGCAGAAACAGGCTCGTGGACCATCAACAAGGCAATGGAGTGACATCGAGCCTGAGTTGAATGAGGCCAAGGGCAAAACCTGATCGACACTGAAGGATGGTGCAAGGCCGACCAACAGAGCCCTCATTCGTGAAGCGAAGAAGCAGGCCAACATCCTGAAACACTGGGCAACTCCCAGCTGGAGCAGTCGGAGTGGGCAAAGACCCAGGATGGTAGAGCTTTCAATGGAGCCTTCCTCAGTCCTGTCTCATCACACGCGATGAGATTGTGCCATGTATGTTGCCGTTGGCCTACAATGAACGGGCGTTTAATAAAGAGTTGTATTTATGTTGACATTGTGGATAATTATTTACATTATTATTGATAATAAAGGGCCATAGGTTTGGCACCTGGGAGGGTGGACCATTACAGTCCCACTATGCTTGCACCTGGAGCGTTTATCTATCCCACTGGCCTATCCTAACCCATGCACAAGCTATTACCCATTCCCACAGGATCCTAACCCATCCCAAAGCTATCCTTACCCATCCCACAAGCATGCAAAGGCCTTAAACCATTTCTAAAAGTTTTCCACACAAGACTTATTAAAAAAAAGAAATGAAAAAGTGTGTGAATCATAAATAGACCTTATAACAAGAAGCTATAAACAACAAAATGAGTGTCTTCTGGCACTCCTCTTGGTGCCTTCAGTCTCAGGGTGAAGGGTCCAGTGTGTGAGGTGGTAGGTGCTGAAGTGCTTGTCATCAGCTCCTCCAGTAAGCGAGAAGCAGCAGAAGTGCCAGCCCCCAGAAGAGCGAGCCCATGCTGCAGAAGCCCCAGCGCAGAACCAAGAGTTGAGGGCCAGGGGTGGCGATGGTAGCCCTGTCCCTCTTGCCCAGGGCTGGCAGCAGATGGGCTGAGGGCCTGCTGTGCTTTCACATGGTTGTGGGGTTGCTGGCTGGCAGTGAGGCTGTCAGGAATCAAGACTTGCAGGAAGGCTGGCAGGGAGCCTGGCAGGAAGGCATGCACCAAGGCTGGCAGAAGGCTGCACCAAGGCTTGGCAGGGCAGGCAAGCACCTAAGGATGGCAGGAAGGCTGGCAGGGCAGGCAGGCAGCAAGGCTGGCCAAGGCAGACATGAATCAATGCTGGCAGGAAGGCAGGTAGCAACGCGCTGGCAGGCAGCGCTGGCAGCAAGGGGCTGGCAGGGAGCTGGCAAGCAAGGCTGCCAGCAAGGCTGGCAGGGAGGCTGGCCGCAAGGCTTGCAGGCAGACATGCAGGCAGGGCAGGCAAGGCAGCCATCCGTCCGGCAGCAGGTCGTTTCCTCTGAATGCGACCTGCTTCTGAGCTGCTTCGTATATATCTGCGGGACGCTGACGCCAATGCATCCTCCCCCGGCTATGTCTCAGCGAATTAAACACAGGCATCCATTAGGCGTCCCGTTCTTGGGCTGCATCCGCTGTGCATTCCCGCCTTCATCCCGTTCGGCGTCCACTCTGCATCCGCTGTATCCGGTTCCAATGGTTGTCCGGCTGTTCCCTGCTGCGCCCCCCCGGTAAGCCTAGCGGATGTGCCATCCACTCCCATCCGCTTCTATCCCGGCTGGGCTTCTGTTCTGCAATACGTTCTTGGAACACCTCCGCCTGTGTCCTCCCTGTGTGCCGTGTTATCCGCTCTGGTTATGCCAAATTTTGCTCTTTTGAGAGAGAGCGGATAACAACGGATGGAACATTTTGCTCATCCGCTGTGTCCTTTTTGCATCCGTTGGGCAGTGTGACATGGCTTAAGACAAGATGGAGTCCCAGGAAGGAAAGGAAGTAAATGGAAGACAGATTCTTATCTGTACAACCTGATTGGAACTGTAAGTTGAGACAGGATTCTGAAAATGTCTGTAAAATTCTCTTAGTGGGATGCAGCTTGCTGTACTAGCTTAAGAATGAGATGACAGGAACATCCTGTTTTGAACAACCCTCTCTCAATCTCTGCTGCCCACATCTCAGTTAAATTTCTGTGAAGATATCCTACACAAATTCCTTCTATGGAACAATAACAGATTAGGAACCGTAGATATCAGGACAAAGTAATGAAAAGTAGGGCAACTGAAAACAAACCAATCAATTTGCAACCTCAATATCTGCTTCCTCTTTGAAACAGTACAATAAACCAAAAGATTGCCTGAAAACATGAACTGGTTCAGAACGCAGTGGCATGCACAGTGATGGGTGCCCCTAGATTTAGCTATGTAATGCAAAGTAGACTACAATCTACTGTTTGGTAAGCTAGAAAAATGTGGGATTTGTAACTTACTGACAAACCATACTGAATGAGTAGTGTTTAGTGGTACTACATCTACAGGGAGCAAAGTAAGCAGTGTGGTACCACAAGGTTCCGTCTCAGGTTCAGTACGTGTCATCAATCTCTCTATATAAAAGCGAAATACCACTCACGCATCATCACAAAATCTCCAGAACTGTTAAGCCTACAAACTTGAAATTTGGCACATGTGTTCTTCTTGGCTTCTAGGTGCGCACTAAGAAAGGATTTTTCGAAATGACCATCACAGCATTAGTATTTCGTATGTTGTTATTAACATGCTTTTATGCCAAGGAGTTCTACTCTCTCTCCCCACCTGAAAAAAAAATCTGTTCCAAATGCAAAACACAAGTAGAGGAGAGGAGTTTCACTTTCAGTTTTAGTTACACAGCAGCACCAGCTTTAAGGCTAGGTCCCACTGGCCGACGGACGCAAAACGTATGCATAAAGGACACAGCGAACGAGCAAAATTTTGGGGGTGGCTCCATCTGTTTTGTCATCGCTCAAAAAGTGTGACGAAAAATTTGCATAATAGAATGGAAAGAACAGAAAAGAATGGACAAGTGGGTAGTATTGTAGCTGGGATTTAGCGGATGTTCATAGGAAGCCTAGCGGATTGACAGCGGATTGGAAGCAGATGACACCTCTGAAGGGGGTTTCCGGGGAGATGCAAAGCGGACGCATAGTGAAAGGGGTGGATGCATAGCGATGAAGCGGAGTTGCATCACGGAACCTATAGGAAAACAAAGCGGATGCCGTGTGGGAATATATTATCGGATGCAAAGCGTTCACTGCCACATGCGGGGAGCATGAATTGCATCAGCTCCGCAGATATAATAAGGATGCAGCATGCATGCAGTCAGCATACAGGGCAAAGACGTGCTGCACTTACATCTTAGCAGGAACACCATGGATCGGTGGTGCTCAAGTGTCAGCGCTCAGAGAGAGATTCTGCTAATATATATCCAGCCTCGAGACGGCTAACAAACCAGCATACTCACCCTCCGATCTGAGCTCCTGGATCGCAAGCTGCCTGCCTGCTGCCGCGGTGACAGCCCCAGAGGCTCTAAAGCCTCTGCTGCTGGATGGCCCTGCTGCCTCAAGCCCCTGAAGGCCCGGCTTCCAAGGCACTCGACCTCGGCCGCTGTCGTCCTCGTGCCCTCTGAGGCGCGCTCGCTCGTTGATGTCTCTCATCAGCTCGATCTATGGAGTGCCTGTCACGCCTCTCCAGTCGTGACATCGACGCAGATATAGCCTGGCGACTATATATCTGTATCAAGATACGGCAGGGATCACAGTAGAGATCCCACGCTGTGCTGTTACGTTACATTTCCGAGGAGCTGATCGGTGTAATTGATGGTGTGTCCGTGGATTGAGATGTAGAGCTGGATACTGAGTACGTCTGCGAGAAAAGGGCCACAGACATAGGTTAGAACAGTACACAATGAAGCAGCATCTTCTTACGCGTGCACTGCGCAGACTGGGCGCATCCCACGAGAACTCTCGTCCAACACACGATGCAGTGACTCTTTTTAAAAAGACTCTGGTGCTATGCACATACTTGGCGGGCTAGTGTCACGTCTCCTTAGATTAAATAAGCATAGAACCATCGCGCAGTCAGGAGCACTCGCACTGACCGGGAGATGTATTGACTCCCGTGGGTGCACGTTGCAGCTTTCGTGATGGTGACATATTGAACGTGTTAGGAGACGACTCTCGTTATCGCGTCTTATGCCGATTCTCGTGCGACCTATGCACGTAACGCCACACTGCTCAGCCCCTTGGACACCCCTCTCCCTCAGAACAGCGCTCATCCAGCTCCACAAGGTAACGCTTCTATATACTCTTTCCAGGTTTGACTCTTGGTGCTATCTAGTGACATCTCCTCCCTAGACGATGGGCGCTCCATTGGCAGAGATTCCCCCCCATACATGCTGCACTCCCCATGCCGGCAGACTTTGGCGGATCCCTTGGGAGGAACACCCTACTGTCACATATGTGAGGAAGAAGCCTGATGCAGCCACCAAAGCCACACCCACACCCACTCCAGCTCCAGAGGATGCAGTGATGCGTGCTAGCATAATATCGCGCGCATGTGCGCGCAGGTGACTCGCGCATATATCATGTTCTCTGTGCGCTGATATTATCGCGTAGATCCTCAGGGACCGAACCTCATCTCCGTGTGGCCAGGCGATATTCAATCACTCAGCTGGCATGCTCATATCTCCCCGAGATGAGCAGCCTCCAATTAATCCAATCTATCTAATATACTTTATACGTGTGCGTAGCTAATCCCATGAGCTCGCTGACAGTGATAGGGTGCGATAGTCGAGTTTCAGTACCATGGTGGCTCCCGCAAACGCAAAGAGTTAAACTACGAGAGTGTCTTAGCATGACCGTCAACATTGCTGCTGAAGACTTCTGCTCAAAGATAGCTCAGCTTATACTAGTGCGTGTCCTTATTACCGTTCTCTCTATCCCTCTCACACGCCCGGTGTTCACAACTAGATATATATCTATCTATGGTCCGCGCTCGCTACTCCAGGCCTCCGAATAGGACCGTCAATGCGCTCGCACGAAACAGTATCGCTATACCAGGTCGCTCAGCGCCCGTGGTGTGGCGTGTATATAGATATAATAACTAGCTGCTAGAACACAGATCTCAGACAACTTTAGCCTATCCCTGCACAGTACGCCTCTTCACTCCAGACTATCGTGCGTGATCGCAAGATTCTGTGTTCATCAGTATTGGGCTGACATTCTTCAAGTCCTTGATGAGGGCCTCTTCAACCTTTCACGGGACTGAGTCAGCTCTCGGACAAGCTCACTCTGTGCATACATCACTAGTTACCAGCTCCTGATACCATCCCCTGTTTACCCTCAGTGGCCAAAGGCACCCCAAATAGATGCCTTCAGACAGCATCAAGCACAGCCACCTCCACAGTTCCCTGCCGCTTAACAGCTGAGACCATGGACATGACTTCAGAGTGACTGAGAATAGTATCAGAGAATGAGTTGTTTACTCTGTTAAGTTTATCTTTGCTTAGACACTTTACTTGGTTCATTTTTGCTTATTTAATAAAATCATAAAGTTTACCTAAGAAGTTAATAAGGTTAATCTCTCCTCTGCATTGATGAGTATCATATGATCGTTGCTTCAACTCTACTCAAAACCATATTTGATTTTTGATAAACCATTCTCGCGTCGTCTGCCGTCGCTTCTCGCTTCTTCCACGATCCAGTCTCAATGTGGATCGTGGCAGACAGTTAACTCTATATATGGCTAGGCAAGTGCCGAAGCTGTATGGTCCATCATCCAGGACTTGCCACACATATGGACCTGTTAGTTATCAAGGTAACAAATCGTTAATCATTCATCAAACACATCTTAACATTAAACACACCTCGTTTATTAAATGCCCTGTTCATTGTAGGCGACCACTCAACATACATGGCACATCTCATCAGTGTGATGAGACAGGCTCAAGGAAGCATCCATTCAATCATTTATCATCCTTTTTTGCCACTCCACTCTCCAAGCTTGGGGGTTGCACCAGTGTCTCAATAGGTTGCGCTGCTTCTTCCTTCACGTGGAAGCTCTGTAGGGGCCTTGTACATTCACAATGTCTATCAGGTTTCGTCCTTGCTTCCATTCACACAGGGTCCATGTCCCCATTCCCTTGTTGACGGGTGAACAAGTCTGTTCTGCAACACTGGGTAAGTGGTGCGCCATGAGACTTCTGAGGATGCAGCAAGCTTCCACGTGCTTATCAAAGGTCTTGGCTCTGCTGATGGTGGTGGAAGTATCTGGAACCTGTTTGGCCAGGATGCCAAAGACATTCTCTACCACCTGTCTTGTCCTGGACAGCCTGTAGTTGAAGATCTTCCTCTTCCATTGGGGTGACGTATCTTGAAGTGCACAGCTTTCATGAGGTAGGTTCTGAGCGGAGAAGGCATATCACCAATGATGAAGAATGCACATCTTGTCTGTCATTGTGTAGGGGGTCTGGATCTTGGAAAACCCCATGATGAAGTTGCGTTCCAGCCCATCCTTGAGGTCACTTGCATTGCTATTACCCCCCCCCGCCCCACCATGGCCATCTGAAGCTGACCGTTGCCTGAAGCATCGATTTAGATGAACTTGTAGTCAATATCAACCATTGTAAAGAGGAATGATACTGAAGAAGCCTTATAGTTGTAATAAGTGGACCTGAGTTGGCTGGAGCCTTTGCAGGCCACGTGCTGCCCATCTATGGCTCCACGTTGTGGAAAAGTTCCACCTCTGATACACTTTCTGCAAGGTTTCTCAGTCTTGTCAGTGTTGGGGCACTTGGGGAGTCCTTCCATGTACTCTTCGATGATGGCCCGCACCACCTTCTCTGACCACTTAGTTGATCATGTATGTGTGCCACCCTCCACGCATTACTACGATGTTTCTGTATGTGGTTTCCAGAGCCAGGTGCTGAGAGTCAGTTACCACCTTCAGTCCTGGGGTCCAGGTTGGATGGAAGTTGGTGCTAGGCTTGGTCAACCTGCGGTCTCAGATGCCTCTACAAGTTGTCAAAATGGCTTGGTGGTCTCATGAAGTGATGGAATGCACCGAGGGGTTTTCAATTCTCAGCTCCACCATCAACTGGTCAAACAGTCAAACTCCATTCTTCTCATATCATTATGACCGACACAGCTCTTGGACGTCTTCCTTCTTCTCCTTCTGGTATAAAAGGTGAACAGTCTGAACAGGTGGTGCTTGGTGATGAATGAGCGCAGTCTATTCATACGGACTGTGGTCATGATCCATTGGTGGGAACAATTGATGATGTTGAAGACCAAGAGGGTGAAGAGTCTGTACACCATAGCTGCCTGGACTCATACTGAGATCCAGATGATTTTTCTCCCCTTTTTATGCGGAAATATCGGTGTCCCCCGCTAGGTGCCTTCTACATACATGATAGACATACTTGCCGACATTCCTAATATACAAATACATCCCAGATACAAACGTTTGTCCATTTTAATCTTTATATACGGATGCTACGCTTACATCCTTTTCTATTTCCGTGCTACTAACGCTGGTTGACGTTCCGTGTACTTAGTTTCCCTTCTTTCATGTTCAGCTGCAGCGGATGTGAGTTGAGGGGATGGGCCAGAGGAATGCAGAGAGGATACAGCGGATGTTTAATGGTGATAATGGACTAGAACATTTGTTTGCTGATTGTTCATGGATGTACATCGTACGTGGTGGAAGTTCATCAACTCCAAGTTTGTGCAGCTTCAAAACTTCTTGCGCAGATGAAATCTCAGAGGCGCATGCTCAAGGGATAGAGCTTATGAAACACATTCAGTGAGTACACAATGCGATGCATAGCATTTTCCAATGGATGGCAAGCTTTTTTTAACGTTTTACATCCTCTTTGCATCCATTAGTGCAGTGGGACCAGATCTTTAGTGCAGAACAGTTGATCTAAGCCATGCCCAGGCTCCTTGCTGTCTCCTTCTTCCTCACACAGCAAATATATGTTTCAGTTTCCAAATAGCCCTCAATGTTCTCATACTCTAACAGGATGTTATCTAGATGGAGGCAGAGGCAGAATTCCACCCCCTTATTTTCCTTCTCCCAGATGACATAGTTTCGTAGCGAAGCACGAGTATAGATCTAGTATCTTCATAAATGACCTAGATGAGGGAATATAAGGGGAACTCTCATCAAATTTGCAGATGATGCTAAGCTTGCGGGAATAGCCAACATCCTAAAAGACAAGCTCAGGATCCAAAAAGATCTTGACTGACTTGAATAATGGGTCCTATTCAACAAAATGAATTTCAGTGAGGAGAAAAGCAAAGTTTTACACCTAGGCAGAAAAAAACCCAAAGGTACAAGTACAGATTAGGCAAAAACTAGCAAGAAAACAGTAACTGTAAGAGTGAAAACCTAACTTTATGTTTACCTGTACTACTGGGTTAAATAGGCTGTGCATGCGTTCAGTCCCCTGCCTTAAACATTGCCAAATTATGGATGTTAGAAAGCCAGCCTTTTCTCTGGCAACCTTTGCCCTATGGAACATTCTTCATCCTGATTTTCAGCAGGTTCCATATTCTTAGCCTTCTAAAACACACTGAAGACTTGGCTTTCCCCTCAATCACAAGGATAGAATGAGATGACTTCATGTTGGAAGCTTAATTTGGTGCCAGGTAAAGACTTACATATAAGCAAACAGTCCAAATATGCTTAAGTATATTTACAATTTTATACTGTAGATATCAGAAAATGTCTGCCAGTGAAATAAATGAATATGGAATATATATGGATACTCATCCCCACCCCCTCATGGAATGCTAAAAATCAGGGCTAATATTGTAACTGAAATAATGTTTCCTGTATTTTTTTTTAAATGATTTTTTCCATTGACTTAATAGTTGATAATTGCATGGAACATGTGGGGTCAAACTGTACAAAATCAGAATATTGCAGTGAAAGAAAAGTATCCTTACTTTCACAGGTTTTTCTTATAGATTCTTCTGTTTAGAAGAGTTTTGTAGAAAATAACTTGCTACCTACAGTTCTTCAATATCTCTTGTATTTTTGTTTGAGTCATTGCTCGCATTTGACAAAGTCTTATATGTACTTCTGGAAACCACTCAAGTGTGATTTAAGAAATCCAATAACATAACTGCAGGAAAGAATCATAGTTAGGTCCACTGGAGAGGAGCACTCCAATAAAATTATATCTTTAATTTTAAAGCTGACCTTTAGTATAATTTAGTAAAGGCCTTTTTGTTCCTAAATGAAAAAGAGGTGTGTGTGTGTGTGTGTGTTTGTGTGTGTGTTTGTGTGTGTGCTGTTCAGCTTCCTTCAGGTATTATCCCATGTCATTGTAGTGCTTTTAAAGTTGTAGCTTTATATATATATATATATATATACAGTGTTTTGCTTCACATCCAAGAAGGTTCTTCATCTCTAACTGGGTGGTAGGGAATGGAAGAATTTATATTCCTTGCAGACAGCTCATCATTTGCATCATTTTAGAGGGTTATTGAAGCACCTGGAGATTTATCTGTATCTTCAGGGTCACCTGAGTAATGCTAAAGGTTCCTATAGTCTTCAATTTTTCTGGCAATTCGTTCATACTCCCACACCATTCGAAGGGTGTTCATTCCAAATTGCACAGCTAAAAGTCTATATGGATGAGAAGTGAAACATCTTCAAAGAAAAACAAGAAAGTCCAGTTGCCTTCTGAAAAACCACCTTAGGAGTATCTCCCCATATTTATATCTCAAGTAAATGAGAAAAAAAATAATTTCATTATTTTTATTTATTTCCCATCTTCATTATTTTTATAAATAATCCAAGGTGGCAAACACACTCAATACTCCTTTCCACTCCTATTTTCCCCACAACAACAACCCTGTCAACTGAGTTGGACTGAGAGGCAGTGATTGGCCCAAAGTCACCCAGTTGCTTTCAGGCAAAGGTTTCATGCACCTCCTGGTTTCTAATCAGTAGGCCAAACTGACTCTAAATAGGCAACAAACTCTCCTGACTGATCTACCATCTTTCCCATTAGAAGCCCACTTTGAGTGTTTTTATTTTATTTATTTTTGTCAAGCATGCATTTGATAATGTATCAAAGAAACAAATAGAGCAGTTCCCAAACACCAGTATGTTCCAAGTGCTTCAATTACACTCAGAATAAGGAGGGAAGCAGCACTGTGAAGGTGGCATGGGAAATGAGGGGCACATGCTTCCACTTTCCTTCAGAGATGAATCATATGTATTATTAACATATGGGGAACTAGCATTTTTATTACTAACTGTGTTAAATCTGCAGATATATGTCACTGTAGGCCAGCAGTTAAAAGAAAAGGTATATCAGAATCCACTCTTATTCCAGTATTTCTATATTTGGAGAATACCAGGCTGGAAAAAGCTGCAGTTGATATGATGGTTGGAGATACGTTGGAGCTCAACAAATATATTGAGTATAAATACATACAGTATTTAAAGAGCACCATTGTGTAAAGCTGCTCTAGCCTTTCATTGCCAACTGATCATTTTGCAAACTGTTCTGCAGCAAATATAGAAGAGATGTTTAAATTGTAACTTTCATATTATCCTAAAATACAATATCCATACATGGCCTTTTTTATATCTGGAAATGAGATGGTTCTATATAGAACCATTTCAAAAATGAAAGAACTGGCTTGATTTCATTATTCTTGCATATTAAGCCTAGGTGATGAGTACCTGAATGGGACTAGAACTTACACAAAACAGCATTTTCAGATTTTGGAAGGCTTAAATGGAGACCATAGTACTAATGAGCATACAGTATTTCAGTTGGGAGCATGGGCATCACTGGAAAGTAAGAGTGGAGGGGGCCCAATGGAAAAATGTATACCATGTATGTACTGATTTTGTAATGCAAGCATTGCTCCTTATATACTTGTGTGTGAAGTTGTGCTTCATATACAAGAGTGGAATTTATGGCGTGATGTCATAATACACATTATCTGGAGGTGGGTCAAGTGGGGGAGAGTGACAAAAATAGTCTGGCAATGCAAACTATGCATTGTATATGAGTGATGCAGGCACACCCAGTTAAGAAAGCAGCAGAGCTTGACAATGATAGTGTCAGTGTTCCAAGTTATGCACCCAGAGAAATCAGAACTCCAAGGCAGGCAGGGACTTCAAGGAACATGTTTATTGGATATATCATATTGGCATGGCTAGTGAAAACCAACTCTGAAGTTTCCTGCATTAATAGCTTAATTGAAAGAGTACCTGTGTCCTTCCCTAAGTGTCCCAAGTCACATTGTCCAATTAAAATAGTCGGTGGGCTCCCCAGTCACACCTCACCTCCTTCAACTGCCATCTGTTGGGATGATCTTGGTTCCCATGGTGAGGTTCGTTGTTTTGTCTGTAGATATCTACCTACTCCCCCCCTCCTAGAGTATGTGGCAACTCTGAAGTAGCAAAAGATGGTTTCAGCCAGATTCGATTCAGAGTTGACAGATAGTATAATAATGTTTCATTGTTTTTTAAAAGACCCTGCAGCTGCCTCAACCCTTGTTATAATAACTATGGTTACTTTGATTATTAAAACCCACAAATTTACATGGTGTCAAAATCCCAAGACTCATAAGGATGATAGTTTCTCTTACATAATGTGACTGACTTGATGCAGAGATTTAGAGTTAGAGTTGGAAGGGCAAAAATAGCTGTCTTCCTATATCACATCTCAATTCATGTACAGATAGTCCTAATTTAATAACCATTCATTCAGTGATCTTTTGAAGTTACGAAAGTGCTGAATGAGGGGACTTAAGATGGACCAATCTTTAAAACCATTGTGGTGGTGTCCCTGTGGTCATGTGACTATGGGATGCTGTGATTCTGTGGGATTCACCTGACAACAGCAGCTGGGACTGCCAGAATTGCAATCATGTGATGTTGTGCTTTATGACAGTGTTAATAATAATAACATTCCCAGTCCAAATTATCATCAGTATATTATTTAGTCTGAATTTAGATCAAGTTAAAAAACCACAAGAAAGAAGTTCAGACTAACGAGTTCATAGCATGACTTTTCTTTGAAGCTTAAACAGTGGCTAATTTTCTTCCATTATGTTAGTGAAACTGTCATTCAATTCCCATGGTTTTTGTCTAGATAATAGGCAAAATATTCTTCAGATTTGCAACAGCTGTTCTCCCGGCATCTCACAAAGGGACAAGGAGCAATTTCCCTCCCCCCCTTTTGAAAAAAATGTTCAATGAATAGAACTATTGATTCCTAAACACTATTATAAATGAATTACCACCCTTTGGTCTTCTAACCTCAACAAATTTTGAAATAATATACTTTTACTGTATAAAACAGCTGTGAATTCTATTCCTGGCTTACCTGATCTGTGTTAAAATGGTTTTGTTCTCTGATCCAACAAGGAATTGCTTGGCAGAGTTTGTTATGTTAAAACTTTTCCAAAATCAATTCAGCCAGTGACCTTTAATGAAGCTGACATTTAATAAGATATATCAGTTGCTCAGACAGTACATGACTGTTCACTGCAATGCCTGATACCTGTCCTGCAAGCTCTGATCTGAGATTTCTTGTTCTTTTGAGAGCTGGATTGTTTTTTAAACTAATTTTATCTATTATTTCTTTTTTGTCTGGGAAAAGTCATAGATTTTTTTAAAAAAATGACAAGGCCATTCAAAGGGCTACGTCAGCTTTGCTCACAGTCCTACCATGGCCACTGATGAAGAGGCAATTTAACTTCAAATCAGTGATGAAGGAAGGATCAAGAAAAAATTGCCATTTTAGACAAGGTGATGTGATTTTCATTTTGTGTGTGTGACAATTTTCAGATCATTTCCTCAATGTCCTCTCTTCCCTGCTCCCCCCAGAGTTTCTGAAGCCTAGACTAACCTTTCTAAAACATGTCTACGACTGGACCTTCTCCATGCTGAGTGAAATCCACTTAAAAAAATAAAATAAAAATCAAATGGGCTCAAGATCCAGGTGGATTGTGACAGACTTGAACACTGGGCCCTATCTAACAAAATAAACTTCAATGTAGAAAAAAGTAAAGTCCTAGAATTAAGCAAGAAAAACCAAAAATTACATATAGACTGGGTGAAACCAGGCTCAATAGCAGTAACTCTGAGAAGGATCTTGGAGTCTCAGTGGACAACCAGCTAAATATGAGACAGCAGTATGTGGTGGCAGCCAAAAAAGCTCACACAATCCTAAGTTGCATTAACAGAGGGATGCAGTCAAGATAAAGTGAGGTACAAAAGGCTAGGTCACATCGGCCGACGGATGCAAAACATATGTAAAAAGGAAACAGCAGACGAGCAAATTTTCCATACGTTGTTATCCGCTCTCAAAAGTGCCCCAAATTTGCATAAACAGAGTGGACAACAACAGAAAGGAATGGACATGGGGAGGATGTAGTGGGGATGTAAAGTGGATGTTCGTAGGAAGCCTAGTGGATGGAAGCGGATGGAAGCGGATGACACATCCGCAGGGCTTCCGAAGGAGCACAGCGAAGCGGACGCATAGCGGAAGGAGCGGATGCGTAGCGGATGTGTAGCGGATGACACGGATGCATCATGGACGCCGAGCGGATGCCTAGCGGATGTCTAGCGGATGCAAAGCATTCACTGCGCATGCGGGGAGGATGCATTGCGTCAGCCCCGTGGATATAAAGGGGAGACAGCAGCTCAGCAAAGTAGGGGTGCGAGCCGAGTTCAGAGGAAAGACCCTGCTGCCAGACACATTTTCAGCCAACAAGCCATAGGGGAAAGAAAGAGGAAGCGCTGTGTCCTACTCCTGCCAGCCCTGGCAAAAAAGGACAGGACCCCCCGCACCTATGCCCACGCCCCCCCCCCCTGGGGCACCAAGAACTCTGATCGTGGGAACACTGTTCTGGCTTGTACTCGGGCTGGCTGTGCTCTTCTGCTGTGGTACTGACTGCTGGCTGGTGCTTTGCTGGGCTGCTCTGTGGTGCTTGCTGGGTGCTCGCTGGATTCGCTTGCTGAGCTGGCTCTTATGGTTCCTATATTGGTCATGCGTGGTGCTAGCTGATGCTGTTAGCTAGGTGGTGGTGGTATGGTGGAACCAGACCCTAGAAACCTCAAACCCTGCTGATGAGGGCCAGAAGCCCTGCCGAGAGGGAGGAGGAGGCAATTTGCAAGAAAAGTGGGAGAGGAGACAGCTAATCCATTGCAGTGAGGAACATGAGGAGGAGGTGCTCGAAATGGCTGAGGGAGAAATGAGTCACCTCTGGAGGAAGGGACACAGGCTCTATCGAGCCAACCAAAGCAGAAGCAGGCAGCTTGGAGAGAGAAGGCCGGAGAACCTGGGCTAACCTTCGGATGTCGCTCCTGGCGGTGGAATGGAGCACATTTACACCTGTAGTCATCACTGAGGTTTGGCAAGGCCCGTCAAGCTACCAACGTAACACGTGTGGCCAAGTGCCGGCCTCTGGAGGGGGAGCATCACCACACCAGGAGGAGCCTCGTGAATTCACAATTGGCGCTTTCTGGGGCTGGTCGCAAAGGAAGCAGCCCGTACACTTAGTAGCCACCAGTAGACCAGTCCTCTTCTGGCCCAAGAGTCAGCTCCTGTGTCCAGGCAGTGTATCTTTGGAGAGCCCCATTGACAGAGGACCCGCACCCGACAGCTGCACGTCCCCTATGCTGGATAGCACATGGAGGACCCCCTTGACACAAGTTGGTAGCAAGAGAGAAGCTGCGCCATCAAAACACACCACAGAGTACCCGACCCACGCACGCACCCTCCAGCCACTCCGACAGAAAGACAGCGCAGAGAGGCACGAAAACCGAGAGGTACAGAGCCACACTGCTCTCCTTGGGATCAGGACACGAATCAGGAGCATGCATAGATCTCCTCTCTCAAGACTGTACACTCCGACAATAAGGCATCCTCTAACAGAAGACAGCCTTCCTAGCCTACGTGAGACCAGAGAAACGCCTCATGGAAATGTCGCGAAGAATGCATAGAACCCAAGGGTGATCAAGGAGAGGATCACAGTCCTTCTGGCACCACCATGCGCAGGCCCTACAGCTGAAACCCTGCTCTGACCCAGTCCCAGGTCTGCTCCTCCACCTCAGGTGATGTCACACGCGACCATCCAGAGCTTTCAAAAGCCCCCTCACCATACCAAGTGCTCATGGCCTTACCCAGGAGTTAACAGTGCAGCGACAGCGGCAGCTCTATCAGTCCGAGGCCAGGTCATCATATGCCACCTGTTGCCACCAATCGCCACCGATACAACTAGAGCCAAAAGATGCGCACAGATGCCCAACCGAAGGTGCACCTCACCTCTCAACTCACAGCTGCAGACCAGCTAACAGCCCGCATACACTCCTCCTTCGCTCCCTCACCCACAGCCAAGCCCGGCCTTCAGAATATCTGTCATCTTGATCCCTTGGGGACTGATATCCCATGTTCCATGGGAGGAAGGGCCTCTTCAACATCACGGACTGAGCACAGCTGTCCTGAGAGCTTCCTCCACAACACCATCCCCCTCGTTGTCCTCTCGGGGCCAGGCACCCCAATGGCGCCTCCGACAGCACTCCATGCAGCAGCCACACTCCACAGCACCTGGACCCTTCACCCCTGAGAACCATGGCATGGACTGAGAAGAGTGCCAGAGACTGGTTTGCTATCAGTTGCCTAATCTGTTGGATTCTTTATGGTTTGCTTGGGAACTTTACTTGGGTCATTTTGCTTTTACACTTTGTTATTAATAAAGGTTAATCTTTGCTTCAGCATTCTACATCACTGTGGCTCAGTTCTTTTAGTAAATAAAGAGTCTTGGTGGAATTTTTTAGAAATGGGTTAAGCCTTTGCATGCTTGTGGATGGGTAAGGATAGCTGTGGATGGCAGGATACCTGTGGGATAGGGTATAGCTGTGGGATGGTAAGGATAGCAGTGGATGGGCAGGGTACCTGTGGGATGGGTAATAGCTTGGGATGGGTAAGGATAGCAGTGGGATAGATAAGCCTACACCAGTGCAAGCGATAGTGGGACTGTACGGGTCCAGCCTTCCCAGCTGCCACACCTATGGCCCTATATTATCAATAACAATTTAATCATTCATCAACACATTTCAACATCAAACACAACTCTTTATTACAATGCCCTGTCATTTTAGGCCACTCAAAGTACATGGCACACAGTCTATCATGGATGAGAAGGCAGATGCTCCAGGAAGCACAATCCATAGAGCAACTACCATCCCACTGTTCTTGCCACTGCACTGCTACCAGCTGGGAGTTGCACCCAGTGTTTCAGGATGTTCGGCTGCTTCTTCTCCCTTCACGTGAAGCCTCGTTGGGGCCTGGCACATCCACAGTGTCTATCAGTGTTACTCCTTGCCTCTCTACACTACGGCTTCCAGCCCGCAATTGCCTTGTTGGTCGGTCCACGGGCCTTCTCACAAGCATATCCAAGACTGTAGCGGGTGTGCATGAGACTGTGCAGGAGCGCGCAGCAAGCTTCACACGATGTTCCTCATGGTCTCTGGGGCGATGCTGTACGGTGGTTGAGAAGTACCTGGAATAGGCCTAGGTATTGCAGGATGTCAAAGGCGCTCCCACCACCTCTGTCTTGCCTGAGCGACGCCTGTAGTTGAGATCCTCTCTTCACGGGTGAGGTATCTTGAAGTGTAGGGCTTCATGAGGTAGGTGTCGAGGGGAGAAGGCGTCATCCCCCACGATGAAGTAGGGCACACTCTTGCTTGTCGTTGGGCAGCGGGTCTGGATCTGGGAAGCCCACCATGAGGTTGCCTTCCAGCCCCTCCTTGAGGTGACTGGCATTGTATACCTGGGCATCTCTGAACTGACCCGTTGCCTGAAGCATCGGTGTACCATGAACTTGTAGTCAGCATCGACCATGGCAAAGGAGGTGATGCTGAAAACCCCTTGTAGTTGTGATAAGTGGACCCTGAGTTGGTGGAGCTTTGCAGGCCACGTGTTCCCATCTATGGCTCCAACAGCTGTGGGGGAAGTTCCAGTTCTGATACCACCTGTCTGCAACTTCGTTTTGAGCCTTCTCATGTGGAGGCGCACTGGAGGAGCTCCTCCCGTAGGATCCTTCGACTCATTGTGTCTCTGCACCCTGGCAGCTCGGTGCATCCTGACCAATGCTGATGGTTGTGTGGCACCCTCCAGCATACTACATGTTCTTGTATGTGGTCCTGGAGGCACCGGTGACCAGAGTCAGTGCCACCTTCAGTCCGGGGTTCGAGCTGCTGGGACGGAAGTTGGTGTTTGTCCCTTGGTCAACCTGGGTCTCTGACACTCTAACACACTTCATCAAACATGGCTGGTGGCATCCTCATGAAGTGCTGGAATGCATGAGGGTCTTCGTTCCTCAGCTTCCACCATCAGCTTGTCATGCAGTCCATACTCGGCTCTTTCGCGATCCATCTTCGGACCCACACACTTCTTGATGCTTCCTTTTCCTTGCGAAGAACAGGTGAAAGAGCCTGCAGAGGGCTTCGCACTATTGTAGAATGATGGCGGCTACCAAAAGGAATTTGCGATATCCATGGTGGAGATGATTGGATGCTGTGGAAGAGCAAGAGCAAGGCTGAAGAGGTCTGCACAGCAGGGCGGCTGGACTGAAAGTGAGATCCAGGTGATTTCTCCCCTTTTTATGGAAATAATAGGTTTTCCGCTAGGTGTCCTTCTGCATCCTCTTAGACATCCTCCAGACATCCTAAATATCCGAGATACGTCCCTTATACGAACGTTTTTCACATTTTAATGCTTTATATGCGAGTGCATCCACTTACATTCTTTCCATGTCCATGCTACTAACACTGCCGGCATGTTCCGCGTCCGTTTTTCTTCCTCCCTTTTCCGTTTTCCGCTGGAGCGGATTTGAGTTGCATGGATGCGCAGTGGATTCCAAGCGGATACAGCGGATGTGTAATGGATGTAGAACGTTTGTTCCCTGTATGTGTCACGGATGTAGAACAGACGCTGCGGAAAGTTTATCCGCTCAAAAAGTTTTGTGCAGCTCAAAACATTTTGAGCAGATGAAATCTCAGTAGAAGATGCTGGATGGATAGAAACTATGAATCATGCATGCAATGAGTACAGAACGGATGCATCGCGTTAGGATGGCAAGCGTTTTTCTCTGTTTTACATCCTCTTTCCATCCGTTGGTGCAGTGTGACATGGGCTTAATATCAGAGGTGGGCTGCCTTATGTTAACAACCGGTTCGTTAGTTTTGAGAGCATGCACACTTTGGGGCTAAAATGGAGCTTCAAAAATGCAGCTATTCTACTCAGACATTTCTGGTGAGTACAGTAGGCACCATGCAGAACACAGCTGGGCAGTATGGGTGGGGGAAATGAGCCAGAAAGTAACTTGTATATGGAAAGGATAATGCAGGAGAGGTTGGGCAGGCCCTGCCAGTGATCACAACTACCGGTTGGCCTGACTGGTCCAACCATGCAGCAGCCCACCACTGACTAATACCACTCTTTCAGACCACACCTGCATCCAGTTAAAAAAAAGATGTTGAGACTGTAGAAAGAGTGCAGAGAAGAGCAACCAAAATGATTAGGGAACTGGAGGCTAAAACATACTATGAATAGTTGCAGGAACTGGGCTAGTTTAGTAAGAGAAGGACTAGAGGAGACATGATAGCAGAGTTCCAATATTTGAGGGGATTCCACAGAAATGAAGGGATCAAGCAATTTTCCAAAGCACCCGAAGGCCAGAGAAGGAATAATGGATGGAAACTGATCAAAGGGAGATTGAGCCTGGAAATAAGGAGAAATTTTCTGACAATGATAGCAATGAACCAATGGAACCACTTGCCTTCAGAAGTTGTGGGAGCTTCATCACTGGAAGCTTTCAAGAAGAGGCTGGACTGTCATCTATCAGAAATGGTGTAGGGTCTCCTGCTTGGGCAGGAGATTGGACTAGATGACCTACAAGGTCCCTTCCAACTCTGTCAAGCCCTCCACTAAAATGCCAAATAAAATCTCCACTCCTTTGAAATGTGTGTGCAAAATCTTAGTAATGCTGGAAAAATGGAGGGCTTACATCAGAATGATGAAATCCTACTTACATTAATATGACCCCATAGTTGCTGCTGCTGCTGCTGAATGGCTAGGAGGGGTAAAAAATAGGAATTCAACAATCATGAGCTGTGGTAAGCATGATCCTGGCAGATGGCCAAAGCAGAGGAAGGAGATGACACCTAGAAAGGCATTTTTTAAACCAGTTTGATTTGTAATTTATTTACCCATAGGAATCAGATAACATTATAATACAGAAAAGCCCAAAGATTATTTCAGGATTACATATGCTGCATAGATAGCTTCTCCTGCAGACTGAAGATATAGTTTTCAGGGCTGCTGGAGAACTATTTATTTGCTGAGTTCACACCACACCAGAAAGTGCTTTATCTAGTTTTTGCATTTGCACATTGCATAGATCCGATGTATTCAATAAACTATCATGAATGAAACTAAAATTCAATAACATGGACAAACCACATTTGTGGCTGGATAAATATTTTCTGGATAGATATATACCTTGTACAATAACTATCTGTGCCTGTTTTCTCACATCCATGGCTCTGTACTATAATGAGACTTTAAGGCACATCATATGTACAGTATTAAACTTTAGTCTCTATAAAATATTAGTGGACAATATTGATTCATACCCTTTAATATTTTTAAATTGAAAGTATGTACAGGTGGTCTTCAACATACTAAAGTTTGTTTAGTGACCATTCAAAGTTATAATGGCACTGAAAAATGTGACTTATGACCATTTTTCATAGTTACGACCTTTGCAGCATCCCCATGATCATATGATCAAAATTCAGATGCTTGGCAACTGGTTCATATTTATCACCTCTACTGAGTCCCATGGTCACCTTTTGAGATCTTCTGACAAGCAAAGTCAATGGGGAAGCCAGGTTCACTTAACAACTAGGTTACTAACTTATCAATGGCAGAGATTCACTTGAGAACTGTGCCAAGGAAGGCCATACAATGGGGCAAAACCTACTTAACAACTGTCTCACTTAGCAACAGAAATGTTGGGTTCCATTGTGGTCATTAAGTTGAGGACTACTTGTACTTTCATATTTCATTGATCAATAAACTGGGTAGTTCTTGTTGTATGTCATGCCTATATTTGTTTTAGTAGACCTTTAGATCAAAGAACTATTGAAAACTTTTTTTTAATGTTGTCTCCTCAAGTCAAAAAAGCAGCTTTGGTTTCTTGGTCTTCCTTTCAGCACCTCTATAGGAGGACCAGGATCTGAAACAGTCCTTCAGCTCATAATGAGCTTTCAGTCAAGACATTGATCAATAGAAGAAACTAACAGATCTGTGTCTATTCCTTGTTTCTCTATCTGGAATCTGCCAAGATAGATTGGATCATTGCCAAGGTCACACCATATGTTGCAAGTGAATGAAAAGATATCTGCTTAACTTTTTATAGGACCAGACGGCAGAAAGACAGGACTATAGCTAAAATGTGTGCACTGTGACAGATTAAATCTGCATCAAGGTCACAAAGGATATTTTAGTGAACCTTTTGACACACCTGGGCATGAAAATGCAATTTCCATCAGACAGACAGGTTTCTGCTGGCTAGAAAATTAATATAAGTAAAGTAATGCTTCTATGGGTAAGGAGAAATGCTTTACTTTGGTGCAAAAGTCTAATTCCAATTTCAAAACACTCCTGCCTAAATTGTGACACTCCCAAACAAGAGGTTTTCTAAATGTGTTTGGATGGCAATGCTAATTGGGAATTCTGCATTTTACAGAACATGCTATCTAATGTAGAATACGGTGACTAATATAAAGTAAACCTGCTTTTTAAAAAATGAATATTTGATTTACAGTACAATAAAGTTTAACTGAAGGTATACCAGTAAACCAGCCACTGGGATTTTTTTTGAATCAGCTAAATGCACTTTGAAGTTGGCATGATTCAAAGAATATTAGATTTGATTTTTTAAAAAAGTCCATAAGCTAGAAGAAAAAAAACTGCAAAGTGACTGCAGCTGTTTAATTTTTTAGAAGAATAGGATGGAAACAGCAGGAACTACAGACCCTTTAGAGGACTTTAAATGCCCGGGCTACTTTAAGTGGGATTTTTACCCAATTTATTTTTGAAATACTCGCTTGTCTTTTAAAGCAGAGGTAGTTGGGCCTGAGGAAAGAATATCACAGTGCCCTCCAAACTGTTTAGCAAAAAACCCATGGAGAAGTTTCACTGAAGAAGTGCAGAAAGTGTTCCATTCACTCTAAAAATAATAACTTTTAAAAACTGTAAAAAACAAAGACGAATAATAGAAAAGTCTACCACCCTGATTACTTGTTTTTCTGACATCTTGTTACCAACATTAGCCTGTTGGGGGAATGATTTCACAGGTTGAATTGTGAAGTAGGTATGCCATTGTAAATATTGTGCATATCTATCTGTACCTGTATCATCTATCAATCATCCATCATCCATCATCTATCTCTAATCTCAGTATCATCTCTCTCTCTCAATCTCTATCATCTCTATCCCTATATCATCTCATTCTCTGTCTCTGTATCTATAGCTCTATCTCTATCATCTCTAAATATCTCTAAAAGATATTTATAAAAATTAAAAGTTGTAAGACAGGAGGACTAAAAGTACTGAAGAACTGCAGTAATTGGACTAACAAGGCACCTACCACAGGTTAGAAAGGCAGATTAAGGAGGAATAGATTACATCAATATAGTTTTGAGAAAAATTAAAATTAAAAAATAGACCAGTTTTTCTTGAGAAAGAGGAGCAAAATAAGCATGGGCTTCTTCTAAGAAAGCCTATCCCAATAATCTCTCGAAGAAGAAAGTGATGAAAATAGCAGAGCAGATAACTCTTATAAGCATGGTTTGGAGAAGATACTAAGACTGTATGATATCCAAATCTGAATCTAAAAAGATGCTTTGGATTCCATAGATTCTGTAGCTATTTTCTCCAACATAAATTACAATCTGGAGAAGAGGATGACCAGCAGTTCTCTGGATAGATTTAATTACAGTTGCAATGAGTGCATTTCTGGAAGATCTGAAAGACCAGGTTAGGGACAGATCATTAAGGAGAAAAAAATATTGATATAGTCATTAGGAATCTGCAAAACTTGGCATTCAATCATCACCAAGAATTAACTACTTTAGCAAGGCTGAATATATTTTATAAGAAATTCTATGTAATTGTTGCTTCTGTTTGGTTTTTGATATTCCCCTTTCCCTAATAAACTCCTTCTATATCTAGAAATTTGATTTCATTGATTTTAATGAATTTCCTATTAAATATTTCCCCACATACAAGTTGCATAGCTACATAACTATTCCTGAGATTTCAGGGTTTATAGAATCATAGGGCTGATAGAGTCATACAAGATTTATTAAATTTCGTATTCCTGGGTTTTGGCAGGAAGATATAAAGCATTTTCCATTCTTATTTTCTGTGGATTAGGAAAGACCCTTAATAGAAAGATTAAGAATTCTCCAATTCCCTAGAATAAGTAGTATCAGAAATTCAATCTGGCAAGTTGCAGCCTATCATATTGATCATTTATTTATTGGACGCTTCTTGGAATAAATAAATTGCCAGAGATGTTTTAAATTAAGCTGCTGTTTTATTTTACCTGGGAAATGATTCCCCCCCTCCCCCTCGAATCATAGGTCAAACTCTAAATTCCAAATTCTAGTTGGGAATATTCAGATTAACACCTTTCTGACATTCTATCTGTATCTGGCTGCAATAGACCCTTAGGTAGGTGTGTGTGTGTGTGTGTGTGTGTGTGAGAGAGAGAGAGAGAGAGAGAGAGAGTTTTTTACTCTTTCTTTCATAAACAATCATGTTATGATCCTACATCAAGGCAGGTTGCAGCATGATATAGCCACATTACAGCTTCCAACTCACCCTTTATTAGCATAATATGACAGCATGTTTGTGCACAGTTCTTTTAGTTCATGGTAAGTACAATATAATGACAGAATGAACTGGCTAGTAGATGCAGATAGCTGACCAATATTATGAAGAAGTTTATTCAAACTGATAGTTGCTCCTGGGTCCAAATGTACTATATGTCATGGATATTTATCAAAGAGTTCTCCTGGGCCAGATCAATTAAAATTAATGGGAAGCTACACTGGAGTGCTAGTGAAATTTGATTAAGTTCAAAGGAGGAAAGAGAGAGAGGGCAGCTCATCCTCTTTGAGGACATTCTGCAATATCTGGCTAAACAATTGAGATGATTTCTGCCTTAAGGCTAGGTCCCACTAGCCGACGGATGCAAAACGTATGCATAAAGGACACAGCGGACGAGCAAAATTTCGGGGGTCGGGGTGGCTATCTGTTTGTCCCTCCCCTTCCAAAAGTGGGTTGAAAATATTGCAAAAACAAACGAAAATGAACGGAAAAGAATGGACGTGGGTAGTATGTAGGCGGGGAGTTTTAAAATGGGATGGGCATAAGAAGCCTAGCGGATGACAGCGGATGGATAGCGGATTGACCCTCCGAAAGGGGTTTTCCGGGGGAGAATTTGTTGAAGCAGGCGCAAAGAGGAAAGGGCGGATGCATAGGAGGGAGAGCTGGGATTGGCATCACACGACGCTATAAGGAAACAAAGTGGGATACGCGCAGATTGGAAAATCGGATGCAAAACGTTCACATGCGGCATTGCAGGGGAGTAAGAAATTGTTCAGCTCCGTGGAATATAAAGGGATGCAGGATGCATGCTGTCAGCATGCAGGGGAAAGACGTGCTGCCACATACATCTGGCAGGAACACCATGGTTCATCAATCAGGCAAGAAGAGGAAGCCGGTGCCTATTTCGTTCCAGCCCTGGCAAAAGAACAGAACCAGCATCCCACGCCTGGCACTGACTCTGAAGCTGCCTGCTTGCTGCTGCTGCTGCTGCTGGCTGCAGTGGTGGACAGCCCCAAGGCCTAGAAGAGCCCTGCTGCTGAAGGCCCTGTTGCTCAAGCCCCTGAAGGCCTGCCTCTAAAAGCCCCCTGAAGGACCTGCTGCTTCAAGCCCTGAAGGACCTGCTGAGCCCCTGCCAGAGGGAGGAAGAGCCAAGGGAAGGAGAAGGGAGAGAGGAAACAGTAACCATTTTCCAAGACCATAAGGATGAGGTGCTGGAATGGCTGAGGAACAACGAGTACCTCTGGAAGAAAGGGCCAACAGATGAATCACAACACCAAGAGAGCAGGTAGCTTGGAGAGACAAGGCAGAAGGAGCCTGAGGTAACATGCAGAAGTATCTCTGGGATGGTGGAAGCCCATGCACATGGCACAGCAAGCTTACACCTCAAGAAATCCGGAAGGCCGCTGTCAAGCTCACTGACTGGGAGATGTACATCTGGCCAAGTGCAGTTTCCTGGAGGGTGGAGATCCGCCACCGAGGAGCAGCCCCCTTTGAACCCTCTCCCTCAGACAGCCCACAGACGCCAGTCCTCTTCCAGCCAGGAGCCAGCTACCCTGTTCCAGGCAGGTATCTTCAGAGGGGCCCCACGGCAGAGACCCCCCCGACAGCTGCACTCCCCATGCCAACAGACTTGGAGGATCGTCTTGGAGGATGACCTCTTGTCAAAATGGAGAAGAAGCAGCAGCCACCAAAGGCCAACCCACACCCACCTCCAGTCCTCAGAGGATGCAGGCAGAGGGAACTGGGGGGGCAGAATCACGTGTTGCTTGAGATCAGGAACAACAATGAAGACCAGCACAGAACTTTTCTCTCAGCTGGTCCACTTGAACAGAGCATCCTCGGGCCAAAACATCTTCATCACTACGTGAGGCCAGACCTGAGGACCTGCCCGAGGCCATTAACCAGGTGATGAAGCAGAAGATCACAGCACTTCTGCCACCACTCAAGGCCCACTGAAGCTGCTCCTACCCAGTTCCAGTCCTGCCTCCTCCAGCCCCAGGTGATGTTCAGAGACCTTCATGGCTTTGCAACAGCCCCCTCACCCACTCAAGCTATGATACCCAGGAACTTCCCACAGCAAAAACAGACCTTCCCAGTCCAGGCCCAGGTTCATACGCACGCACAGACAGACTCCTCACCGAGCTGCACGACCAGACAGCCCCACTAACACTCCCTCCTTCTCCACCACACAGCCAAGCCATCATGGGTCCAATCTGTCATCAAAATATTGGGCCTGACATCTCAAGTCCTTGAATGAGTTCGGGCTTCTTCCCCTTCGAGTGGGACTGAGTCAGCTCTTTGGACAGCTTTCCCGACACACCATCGCCTGATGTTACCCTCGGTTGGTTCCAAGTCACCCAATGGTGCTCAGACAGTCACTCAAGCCATCAGCCTACTTTCCACAGTCCTGCTGCCATCTACATCTGAGTACCATGGATATGAACTCAGAGTGACTGAGAGAGTATTGGTCCCAGTTACTGAAGAATTTTTTTATTGTAAGTTTATCTGTTAGCTTAATAGCAACTTTTTGTCTTGGAATCTCATTTTTGCTTTTTAAATGAAGTCATAAAGTTTTACCTAAGAATAGTTAAATAAGGTTATCTTTGCTTAAGCCGATGTCACAACCATCCGGCCAATGGAGGCAAAAAGACACAACGGATAGAGCAAATGTTCCATCCGTGTTTATCTCGCTCTCAAAAGGGGCATAAAATTTCACTAACTGGAGCCGATAACACGGAGTGGGGAGTGCAGGGAGATGGCAAAGCGGATGCAGAATGGAAGCCCCAGCGAATAGGAAGCAGTGGGGGCGGATGGCGCAACCGCAGGCTTCCGGGGCCTCAAGCGAAGCGGACGTGGAACGGATACAATTGCAGATGCAAGACGGATGCCGAGCGGATGAAGTTGGATGCCACAGCGGAATGCACAGCGGATTGCTGAACGGATTCCTGGCGTTTATTGCGCAAGCGGCGGGATGCATTGCGCAAGCCACGTGGATATAAAGGAAGCAGTCTCGCACGTGTCAGCAATTCCCGAGATCAGACTTGCTGCTTGGGACAACTTTCGAGGTTCTTGCCTTGCCCTGCCTGCATGCTGCCCCAGCTTGCTGCAGCCTGCCTTCCTGCCAGGCTTCCTGCAGGCTTCCTGCCAGCCTACCTGTCAGGCTTCCTGCAAGCCTACTGCCAGGCCTTCCTGCCAGGTACGCAGGGCTTCCTGCCAGCCTAAACCTGCCAGGGGGGCCTTCTCCGAGCTTATACCTGCCAGGGCTTCCTGCCAGCCTCCGTGCCTGCCAGCCTCCATGCCAGCCAGCAACCCCAAACCATTGGGAGGAAGCGAAAGCCTCAGCACCTGCCACCATCCCTGGCAAGAGGGACAGGGCCATCTCCCGCCGCACCCAGCCCTGACTCCACTTCTGCTGGGGGCTTCTGCTGAATGCTGCTCCTGGTGATGGTGGCTTCTGCTTGGTGCTGTTGGAAGCTGCCTCTTGGTCCTGCTGGTCCTGCCTGGTCCTGCTGTTGCTCCTGACTTGCTCGTCTCTGTGGTCCTGGTCTTGCTCGTCACTGCTCGTCCTGCCTCGGATCCTGGTCCTCGCTCGTGCTCCTGGACTTGTTGCCTGGCTGGGTGCTTACTCTATTGCTGCGGATCCTGCTCTGCTGATTTTGCTTGCTGCTGATCCTGCTGCGCTGCTGCTGCTGCTGATGTTCATGGATCCTGTTGCTGCTGCTGCTGCTGCTGTGCTTGATGATGATGATGCTGATTATGATCCTGCTTGGTGATGATAACGTGATATGATGATGACGATGATGATTGATGATGATGATGAATAGATGATGCCTGCTGCTGCTGCTGCTGCTGGTGTGGAGGAGCAGCTTCTACTACCTGGGAGCCCCTCTGATGAGGGCAATCTGGTCCAGCAAAGGAGGAAGGCGTATGCGGGGAACGGAGAGGAGGCAAACTACATTGAGTAGTAATCGAGGAATGAGGTGCTGGGAGTGGCTGAGAGAGAAAACAACTATCTGTGGTGGAAGGGAACCGGCTTGTACAGGGACACCAAAAGGAAGCAGGCTGCTTGGAGAGAAGAGGCAGAGAGTATGGGTTACACTTCGAGGTGCTCCTCGGCTGGTGGAAACATATGCACACCTGGTACAGAAGCTGCACCTCAAGAAAATTGGCCAGGCCACTTGAAGCTGACAGACAGAGAGACCTACGTCATGGCCACGGTGAGCTTCCTAGAGGGGTGAGGTCCCGCCACTGAAGGAGCACCAGCAAGCCCCTCTCACTACCCTCTCTCTCCGGCAAGCCTGCTGAGAGCCAGTCCCTCTTCTCCGGCCGACGAGTCAGTCCCTGTCTCCAGGCAGGTTTCTGTGGAGCGTGCCACGGCGGAGAACCGCGGACAGGTGTGGAAGCGTGGTTTGGAGTGCGTAGAGGACTCTCTGGTTGCAGTGGGAGAGAGGAGACATCGAGTCCAGGCACAGTCCTAAGCCGTATCCACCCCCCCCAGCTCCACCTCCGGCAGAGAGCCAGACAGCAGAAGGGGCTGAGCCCACACTGTCCTGCTGGGTCAAGGACAACCATCAACACCAGCATAGATCTCCTCCTCTCAAGCTGGTCCACACTGACTCCTCAAATCTTTCCACCGCAAGCCCTTCCTCACCTATGTCAACCAGATCCTCAAGGACATGGCAGATCCACAAGTAACCAGCTGGTGAGGACCGGATCACGGAGTGCTTTCACAACCCTCCAGACCCAGAGGACCCTGCTCCCACCCAGTCCGTCCTGCTCCTCCACCTCCACCCCAGGTGATGTCCCTCCATTCCAAAGCTTCACAGGCCCTCACCTACCAGGGCTATGGCTACTAGGAGGTTTCAGCAGCACAGGCAGCAGCCCTTCCCAGTCCAGGCACAGAAGTCATCGGGCGAACCGTTGCCACAGTTCCACTGATGCCACCTTGATGCCACCCATTGACAATGATGCCACCATGCCAGTCCTCACCACGCTGCAGAGCAGACAGCCCCACTACACTACTCCTTCCTCCACCCACAAGCCAAACCCGGCCTCAAGTACATCTTGTCATCAGTATGGGGCTGACACCCCATGGCATGAAGGAAGGACCTCTCAGCATCGCGGGGCTGAGCCAGCTGTCCGACACCTTCCCTCAAACACCGTCCCTGTTGGTCCCTTCGGGCCAGGCACTCCACACCACCCACCACCACAGCACCTGGACCCTTCACTCCTGAGACTGGGCACACCTCCTGAGTGATCAAGAGACTGGGGTAGCTGGTTACCCTGTGGGACCTTTATTTGGACACTTGTACTGGGTTTCATGTTTTTTTTTACAGCAGCTTGTTGTTCAATAAAGTTTTATTTTTGATTTCACACACTTGCTTCATTTCTTTGTTTTAATAAAGTCTTGGTGGAAACTTTTAGAATTGGCTTAAGCCTTTGCCATGCTTGGGGGATGGGTTAAGATAGCAGTGCTTTTCTTTCCCTTCCCGTGAGGCTCTGTTGTGACCTTGACATCCTGAGTGTCGATCAGGTTTCGCCCTTGCTCCATTCCCCAGGCTCCATGTCCCATTGCTTGTTTGACGGTCCACGACAGCCTGTTCTGCAAGACTGGGTAGAGGATTGCGCATGAGATTTGTGCAGGATGCAGCAAGCTTCCACGATCTCCTCACAGTCTGTGGGCGATTGCTGCATGGTGGTGAGAAGTACCTGGAAAACCTGTTGGCCAGGATGCCAAAAGGTGTTCTCCACCACCCGCCTTGCCCCTGGACAGCCTGTAGTTGAGATCCTCTCTTCACGGGTGAGGAGCCTGGAAGTGTAGGGCTTTCATGAGGTAGTTTTTCGAGGGAGAAGGCGTCACCCCCTACGATGAACTAGGGCACATCTTGCATATCGTTGGACAGGGGGTCTGGATCTATAGCCTGAAGCATCGATGTACATGAACTTGTAGTCAGCATCGACCATGGCGAAGAGGAAACGATGCTGAAGAAGCCCTTGTAGTTGAAATAAATGGACCCCAACTTGGCTGGTGCTTTGCAGGCCACGTGCTTCCCATCGATGGCTTCCAACGGTGTGGGGGAAGTTCCACCTTGATACCACTGCTCTGCAACTTTCTTCCATCCTTCATCAGTGGAGGGCACTGGAAGACTGCTGCAGGTTTATTCTTCGATGGATTTTGGCCTGCACCACTTCTCTGACCACCATGGCTGATGGTGTTGTGTGGCAACCTCCAGCCCGTATTGCATGCTTTTTGTTAGGTGGTCCCTGAGGCCAGTGTCGCAGAGTTGAAGTGCCACCTTGGAGCCCAGGTCCAGGCTGGGCCGGAAGTTGGTGTTCTGCTTGGGTCAACCTGGCGTGTCCGGGCACTTGCACAACTTCGTCAACCATGGCTGGAGGCATCCTCATGAAGTTCTGGAAATGCCCGAGTTGTCTTCGTTCCTGAGCTCCACCATCAGCTTTTGTTGTACAGTCCGTACTCTGCTTCTTCTCGATCCATTTTCGGACCCAGATGCTTTCTTGGCCGCCTCCTTTTCTTCCCATAGAAGTAAGTTCACAGAGCTGTAGATGGCTTCGTACTGTTGCCAGAAGGATGGTGGCTGCCAAAAGACTGTGGGGTACGATCCACGGTGGACATGACTGGATGCTGTGGAAGAGGAAGAGGTCAGATGAAGGCTGCAAGAGGTCTGCACAGGTTGGGTTGCTGGTCTGAAAGTGAGATGCAGACAAGTTGCTCCCCTTTTTCATAGGCAGTATAGGTTGTCCCTTTGCATCTCTAGATCCTCTAGGCATCCTCTAGGCCATCCTTAATTCCGAGATAGGTCCCCTCTGCGAACGTTTTTTCCATTTTAAACGCTTTGTTTTCCACTTGGCATCCGTTTCTGCATCCCTTTCTGCATCTGTTCCGCGTCCGTTTCGCTTCTGCCTATGCGGTGGGATGTGTCGTTGCACAGGGGGGATGTCGGCAGCGGATTGCCAAGCAGATTATAGTGGATGCGTAAATGGATGCGTAAATGGATGCGTACGGCGATTGCGTATGCGATACATGAAAATGTATCCAGTTCGTCAGAAACAGACGAATGGATACATTTTCCGCGCAAAGTTTTAGGCAGCCAAAATTTTGGAGCGGATGAAACGTCAATAGACGGATGCTGGGACGGATAGAGAGGAAGCCAAACGGAGGCAGTGAGTTACATCGTGTTTCAAATGGATGGCAAGGTTTTTTTGTCCGTTTTACATCCTCTTTGCATCGTTGGGTTTCGGTGTGATATGGGCTTTAAGGACACTTGGTTTTCACTTTGTTTACTTATATAAAAGTGTTGGTGAAAACTTTTTAAAAAATACTTAAGCCTTTTGCATGCCTTGTGGGATAGATAAGAAATATTTGTGGGATAGATAAACCTCCCAGTGCAAGCATAGTGGGGACTGTATGGTCCACCATCCCAGCAATCCCAGATTATTTTCTCCGCCTTTTTACAGGAAATATTGATTGTTCACTGTGGGAATCTAACATACTCTAGACATGCTGCAGACATCCTAAATATACAAGATACATCCCAGATACAAACGTTTTGTCTGTTTAATCCTTTATGTACGAGATGCATAACACTTACATCCTTTCTATTTCCGTGCTACTAACGCTGTGTAGATGTTCGTGTACTTTTGTTTTCCTCCCTTTTCGTTTTCAGCTGCAGCGGAGTGATTTAGGGGATGGCCAGAGGATGCGGAGAGGATACAGCGGACGTTTAATGGTTGATAATGGACATAGTTAACGTTCGTTGCCCATATATGTCGCAGATGTACATCGTATGTGGTGGAAAGTTCATCCGCTGACAAAGTTTTGTGCAGCTTCAAAATTTCTTGCGTGGATGAAATCTCAGTTGAACGGATGCTCGAGGATAGAGCGTATGAAACACATATCGAATGAGTAACACAACAGATGCATGCGTTTTCCAACGGATGGCAAAGCCTTTTTTTTTTAACGTTTTACATCCTCTTTGCATCCGTAAGTGCAGTGGGACCGGGGCTTTATAGCCTCACCTTTTTGCCTTAATATCTTTACTATAGCATATCAGAACATTGATTGTTATTGAATAGCTATTGTTTTTACCCTCTATAATATCTTCTGAGAAGTGACTATCAATGTGAGATTCATTTCAGCATGTTCTAGGACACTGATTGGGAATAGTAGAATAGTAAAATTTCCCCTAGGCTAGGGGTGTCAAACTCAATTTCATTGAGGGGTGCATCAGGGCTGTGGTTGACCTCAGGGGGCTAGGTGGGAATGGTTGACTGGGTGGGCACGGTCGACTGAGTAGGTGTGGTCAACTCAGTAGGCATGGCCAGGTTGATGCCACTCCCCAAACTGCTGGCATGTTTCATCTTTGCATTGGGTAGACCAGGCCAATGCCACACTTGCCTGATCTTTTCTGTTCACACTGGGTAGACTGGGCTGAAGCCATGCTGGCCTGATCTTTCTTTGAACTGGGTAAACCAGGAAGGCTCCATGGGCTGGATCCAACTACATCACAGGCCAGATCCAACCAGCGGGCCTTCAGTTTGACACTCCTGCCCTAGGCAGTACTCAATACTTTAAATGACTACATCCCAGGTGAATTCTTCTCTATTGAAGAATGAGGCACAGTCTGAGGTCTTCCTGAACTCCTGCTGGATGTGCTGGTGACAATTGTAGCCAGCAAGGCCTTTTCAAAGCTTCAGCTGGTATGCCAGTTAAATCCTAATTCCTTCAGATGATCACTATCACCTGGACACCCCATGGTTTGATTGCTGTGAGATGTTCTACCTGAGGCTACCCTTGAAGACCACCTGAAAACTTCAACTGGTCCATAATGCAGTGGTGTGAACAGTGATGGTGTGCATTGGTATGCTAATGTAACACCTCTGTTTTTCAAGCTTGTCTGTTGATAATTTGCTTTGGGGTGCAATGTGCTGATGACTAACTTTTAAGGGCATAGGACCTGGTGACTTGAGGGATTGCCTGTCTCCCTTTCTTTCAGTTCAGTCTGACAGAATTGGCACATACCATATTATTTACTTTAATAAAACAACATCATCTATCCTGTAGCAGCACCCTGTAGCAGCACTTGCCTTTTGAAATGAAGGTCCTTATCCATGATCTGGCTGGTTCCCACCCTGTTGGTGTTTTAAAGAGGCTTGAAGATGTGGTTCTTAACCCATGCTTTTGGTGGGGCTAAATGAAACCTTGGAAATGCTTTTTGTTGTTGTTCCTGTCCAGTTCTTCTCATCTTTGCCAACTTTTATTCTTTTATTTCTGTTTTTGTGTATTTTTAAAAAAATGATTATACTTGTGAGCTCCCCAGAGGTGTGGCAGTTGTGTGACATATTTTAATAACTATTATAATAACAGTCAAATAGATTCTCCCACCTGAAAGGTAAATTTGTTTGACATTAAAATATCTTCTCATTTTTGCTACAAATGACTAACCCAAGCTCCTACTCTGAAAGATGATCAGATTCAGAAATCTAAAGAATGACAATCTATGTTGACCTTCTGCTTCTTCCTGGCATCTCCTTTATGAAAAATAGTATATTGGTTCTTCTTTGGAATATAGTTTACATCTTCCTCCATGAAGAAGTTGGATTTTCAAATTTAGCATCCGGTGTGTCCAAGGAACAGCTTTATATGGACTAGTGAACAGCTTTATATGGACTAATGAATTTATCAGTCTTTCTTTTTTTTTGTTTTACAGAAATAATTCTGACATACTTCATTTTTCTCCTTCACTTCATCATTCCATCAAGCCTCTTTTTCCATTAGAAGTAACCCCACATATTTTAAGAGCATTACCCTTCTGTTATGTCTGTAACATATGTTTTGTTCCAAGCTGAACAGTTCCCAGCTGTTCAGTTCCCATTCTTTCCTTATGGCCGTGTCTTTTAAAGAATGGTAGGTGGGAAATACTTTGAGAGTTCTTCCTGTTGCTGGGCTAGAAGGGGAAATTTGACAGACTTCCTCTCAATTTCACCCAATTTAAAGAAAAAAGAAACAACAAATTTCTCAACGTTTCTCTTCCTGTTTAAAAAAGACACAAAGAAATACACTTTTTTTTAAAAAAAAAAACATTTTTCATGAAAAGCAGTCCAGCAGCTGAGTTACCAAGTGTCTGTTGATACCAAGTACCTAGTGAGTAGGAATAAGAGCAGGGAGCCATATGTACATGCAGAAGAAACTTAACCTAATTGAGATGGAGACCTTTGTGTAAGATGTCACAAAGCAGAGCAGGGTGGTCTGATTTCCCTGCTTATGCTGGTAGAGGCTCAGGAAAGTTTTAATATAGAGCCAGACAACTTGCTTGGTTCACTGGCTAAGGCAATCTTTCTCAACCCTTGACAAGATTAAAATATGTGGACTTCAACTCCCAGAATTTCCCAGCCAGCATGGGAATTCTGAGAGTTGAAGTCCACATGTCTTCAACTTAAAGTTGCCAAAGTTGAGAAACACTGGGCAAGGGGCAAGGTGAACATACATTGTCTGCTTCTGTCCTCTTGAAACAGTAGATGTCATGTCCTCCTGCTTGTGAGGCAAGCAAGTAGTTATGGATCAATCTTTAATTTCAGAGATGTACAGTTTGTTAATTTTTCATTTTTAATTCCATTGGTTAATATATGCTATTTACATTTGACTCTTCCTATCTTTCAAGTCTCAGACTTTTATATGCCATGGTTAAGCCATTCATTATGAGTTTCACAAAATGCTTTTTAGCAGGGTAGAAAAGAGTTACAATATATCACCAGATTTAACCAAATGCATCATGTACAATAGCATTTCCTGGTGTCAGTAAGGAGAGAAGCATTCAGGTTTCACATATTTTGGCTAGTGTGCACAAACAAGATCCGAGGCTAGTTTTACTCTGAAGTATGGTCAATTGATTTGATGCAAGCTAGCATCTCTAATCTAAATATTCTCTAGTAAATCAAGTTCCTTTTTTAAAAAAAAAAATTAAGCAGTTTGAAGAACCAGTTGTAAGAATAAATTACTGGCCTAATCCTGTAAGGAAGGCAGGAAGGAAACATTCTGGTGTTGCTTACAAACTGCCTCTCCATTAACCCTTATTAGATTCTTGGCTGGACTAGACTTCCAGTCTCAGGAACATCTCTGGAGTTTTTTCCCCCTCCTTTGTGATACTTTGTTAGTGTGGAGTGACCATTCAAAGTTACAATGGCATTGAAAAAAGTGACTTATGACCATTTTTCACACTTACGACTGTTGCAGCCACAGTCATGAGAGGCCAGGCAAAGAGAAATTCATGCCTTGATGTTAGTGATGTTGAGTTGACCATGCCCAGCCAATCACATGACCACCAAGCCATGTCACCACCCTAAGCCACGCCCATAGAACTGGTTGTTAAAATTTGTATCCCTCCACTGAATAAAAGTACTTCCAAAGTGAACATTTTTGAGTGTGTTTTATCTCAAGCCCTGTCACACTGCACCAACGGATGGAAAGAGGATGTAAAAGACGAGAAAAAACACTTGCCATCGCGTTGGTTAACGCAATGCTTCGTTCTGTACTCACTGCCTCCGTTGCTTCCTCTCTATCCGTCCAGCATCCGTCTATTGACATTTCATCTGCTCAGAAGGTTTTGAGCTGCTCAAAACTTTTGAGCGGAAAATGTATCCAATGCATCCGTTCTGCATCCTCTAGGCATACGGGGGACATCCGTTCTGCATCCATTAGGCATCTGCTATATCCGCTAGGATCCGCTGACATCCGCGCAACTCAAATCCATTCCAGTGGTAAAACGGACGCAGGGAGGAAGTGGAACAGACGCGCAAATTCGTAGCAGCGACGGAGAAAGGATGAAACGGATGCAAATCACATCTGCATCATCCGCTACGGCATCCGCTCTGCATCTGCTCTGCATCCTCTACGCATCCTCTACACATCCGCTCTGCAATCCACTCTCCATCCGCTCTGCATCCACTCTGCATCCACTTTCCATCTTGCCCATGACGTCCTCGGGTTCCCCTGGCCCTACCTCCCCCCGTCCGTTCCTTTCCGTGTTATCCGCTCTGGTTATGCAAATTTTTGCCCCTTTTGAGAGCAGATAACATGGAACATTTTTCTCTTCCGCTGTGTCCTTTTTACAAACATTTTGCATCCGTTGGGCAGTGTGACAGGGCCTTAAAGTATGCCAGAATAAATTTACTATAATGATATCTGAGAATCGAAACCTATTGTCTAAAATAAAAATATCAAACACTTATTTTTATATTATCATTTTCTATTGGAACTGTTGAATTGAAAATGACATGTTTAAAATCAATACGCTATGAAGGAAAATTGCACAAAAATACTTTTAGAACGTCTTTTGTTTTTGTTGCTGTTAAAGGGCCTGTCACATTGGTCGATGGATGCAAAACGTTTGTAAAAAGGACACAACGGATGAGAAAATGTTCCATCCATTGTTATCCGCTCTCAAAAGCGCCCAGAACTTGCATAACCAGAGCAGACAACAACGGAAAGGAATGGACAGGGGGAGGACGTAGCCAGGATGGAAAGCGGATGCTCCATGGAAGCCTAGCGGATGGAAGTGGATGGGAGCTTCTGGGGGAGCACAGCGAAGCAGAAGCACAGCGGAAAGAGCGGATGCAAAGCGGATGCAGAGCGGATGAAGCGGATGCAGAACGGAAGCCGAGCGGATGCCTAGCAGATGCCTAGCGGATGCAGAGCATTCACTGCGCAAGTGGGGAGGATGCATTGCATCAGCCCCGCGGATATAAA